>SNQJ01S0166552.1:21489-34512 GCA_010110895.2 Picea sitchensis | reverse complement strand
AAAGGGATATGCAAATAGTTTTTTCTGATGAGAAAGATAAGTTCATTGTCATTTATTTAGATGATATTACTATGTTTTCAGATTTTGATGATGAACATCTTAAACATTTGAGAAGGGTTTTTCAAAAATGTAGGAAATTTGGCATTTCATTGAATCCAAAGAAATCTAACTGTGGAATGCAAGAGGGAAAACTACTTGGTCATATAATTTTGAAAGAAGGAATAACTATAGATCCCAACAGAGTGGCTGCAATTCTGAATATTGACATACCCAGAAGAAAAAAAGGGGTATAGTCCTTTCTCAGAAGAGTAAAATTTCTGAGCAGGTTTATCCCTAATCTGGCTGAGATCATAAAGTACATTACCAACATGCTCAGAAAAGGTAGTGAAATAATGTGGACTCCAGAATCCAGGAGATCTTTTGAGGATATAAAGGCGACATTAACCAAGGCACCAGTATTGGCCAGTCCAGATTATGCAAAGGATTTCATCCTTTTCTCTTTTGCATCAGAACACACTATTGCTGGTGTCTTGTTGAAAAAATATGAACTTAATTTTGAAAGGCCCATAGACTATTACAACAGAAATATGATATACTTTACATTGAAGTATGACATCATGGAGAAGCAAGCATATGCATTAGTAAAATCCCTCAAAGAATTCCGAATTTATATCTTACATTCTCATGTTGTTTCTTATGTGCCTAGAAATTCCGTGAAAGACAACTTAACTCAATCCGATCCCGAAGGGAAAAGAGGAAATTAAATAGATATCATGTTAGAGTATGATATTGAGATAAAGCCTACAAAACTGATCAAAGGTCAAGGGCTTGCTAAAATGATGACACAAACAAATTATGATGTCTCGGGGATACACTTTATTTCCTACCTGTCAAAAATTTCAAAGGAAGAGACAGTCCCACAGGTATCCAAGAAATTCCTTGAATCTCCATGGCATGTTGATATTATCTATGTGTTAAGGAATTTACAAGCTCCTCCTGAACTGATCAAGACAAAGGCTAGATTTTTGAAGTTAAAAGCAACAAAATTTTGTATTCTAGATAATTCTTTATATTGGAAAGATCCAGGTGGGATTTTTCCAAGTTGTTTATTGGAAGGTGAAGTAAAACAAGCTATCAAATAATTTCATAAAGGTGATTGTGGAGGGAACCACTACTGGAAAACCACTGTGCATAAGATACTTAGAGCAGGGTCCTATTGGCCCAACATTTTTTCTGATATATACAAGGAGGTGTTCGGTTGTCATGAGTGTCATATTTTGATGGAAAAAGGAAACTGTAGCCCTTTTCATTAAAACTTATTTATGTTGAAGCACCATTTAGGCAATGGGGCCTTGACTTTCTAAGAGAGGCTCATTCACCATATTTGGCTCAACATAGGTGGATATTGATAGCTACAAACTACTTCATCAAATGGATTGAAGCAATTCCAACTAGTCAAGCTACTGATGCTGTTATTATTCAATTTCTGGAAAGTAACATTCTGTCTAGGTTTGGATGTCCAGTGAAAATCATAACTGATAATGCAACAATGTTCAAGTCCAAGAGAATTGAAAAGTTTTGCAGTGATTATAACATAACCCTTGGTCATTCCACTGCTTATTACCCATAGGGTAATGGGTTAGCTGAGTCATCCAACAAGAGATTGACAATAATTATTAAGAAGCTTCTATAGGAAAACAAGAAGGCATGGCACAAGAAACTTATTTATACATTAAGGGATGATATGATCACCACCAACATGTCTATTTCTACATCAACTTTTCAGATTGTGTATGAGACAAATGAAAATTTCCCTACTTCATTAGGTCTGCCAATGATGAAGTTGTTGTAAGAATATGAAGGTGAACCAAATGATGCTCAAATAAGGATAAATCAACTAATTCATGTGCATCAAATGAGAAAACAAGTTTTCAAAAACTCACAATTGCATCATGAAAAAATGAAAAAGGTTTTCGACAAACATATAAAGGATGATGATTTCAAGGTAGATGATTTGGTGCTGAAATGGGACGCAAGAAATGAAGATAAGGGGAAGCATGGAAATTTTGAACACCTATGGTTGGGATCATTAATAATTGTTTCTTATCATAGGAGAAATGTCTATTTACTGCAGGAGCTCAATGGATATATCATTGGTGGATGACCTGTAAATGGAAGGTTTCTCAAAAACTACCTTTCTTAAAAGTATTTTGGTCTTTCAATTTAATTGTAAATAATTTTTATTTTATTTTTCAAGATATAGTAGCTTAAGTTTTTTCATCTCAACAGAATTTGAAGCCCGAGAGAAGGACCTAAGATTTTTTTGCAGATTTCTGGTGTGAATTGAAATAGACAAGGTATGCAGGTTTCTATTTTTCATAAAAATTTCAAAAGTTTAAAAAATAGCCCAATGAATAAGGCCACTGGATCTATAGTTCTTTGGCACCTCGCAGTGAGGATGCCATCCCCAGTTGGAGCCCATGTTAGTCACCAATAATTTTTTTTATGTCCTGGAGTCAGGATTCTAAATTTAACGAAGGCGCTAAAGGGTTTTGAGGCATGAAAAATTGGAAGGAAGGTTAAAAATGGCATAAAGTAGTTAAATTTGGCGAAAAAGGTTAATTAGATCGAGCCTGGAATAATTTTGATCACGATACATCAAAATCGACATCCAAGAAGCATTGCAGAGTTTGAATTTGCATGGGGGATAATTCTAAAGAGAGGTCTGGCAATCCAAATCACTTTTTCCATTGAAGTATACGTGTCAACGCAAGTTGATTGCAAAATGACAAGCATGTTGTTCCAAAATTGCCAATCCACATCTCCGCAAAGTGAAAAGTATAAAATGTTGATTTGAAATTTTTTATTTTTTATTATTTTCAAACTCAGAGACTGTTGGAACACTGTTGCGACCACCATTTTTCTGTTGCAACCCAGCTTTACACCATCACATTTCACTTCCAGGTATTTATCTCGTCGTTATGGATCCCATAGTATTGTAAATAGTAGAGACATACCCTGGAAGTAATGAGGAAGCTCTAATTGACAGAGATGCAAATGTATTTGATCATGATATCACTATTTCCCCCATTTTTGTGTCTCGAAGCAACTTGGCTGATATAAAGAGAAATAGTATTTGATTTTTAGAAGTAGTCCATGCCTCCATTGTCCCATATGTTGTCAATGTTTCTTTCCCATTTCCGGAATTTGTAGGTTGGTGCACTGAACAATATTCTCATTCAGAAAGGGTAATTGTCAATAAACATGGGTCTCAAGGCCCGTGTAGGATAGATAATCTATCAATTCGAAAGTCACTCAATATACCTGAAGCATTTTCCTTTAATTCCGAGTCATTCAATGAAAACATGTGATTAGGGTTTATAGAGAATGTCAACTAGAGCTCAAAAGTCAATTTCTGCAACAAATCATTAAACCTGAACAAATTTCATAGAATTTGTCCTTACCAATTAGTATCAACATGATGGTCATTGAAATTCAGTGGGTCCGTTCACTGTTGAGTCAGGTCCTAGGTCTAGATAGTGACAAATATTTTGTTGAAGTCATGTTGAGTTTTCTTTTGATATTTTTAAAGTCAGAGTCTGGTCAATCAGTCGGAATTAATTTTGACAAATTCATAGCTGGCACCATTCACAATCACTTAGCGAATTTCCACTCTTTGAGACATTTTAGATACTATACATATTTGTTAAATACTTTCTTATCAAGTAACCATGGAGAAATACCTAAAGCAACCTTTATATCTACTGAATGTAAAATAATCACTTTGCTCATATTCATAAACAAGGTCATGTCAAGAATATATTCTCTTATTTTCAATACAAGTTTACCCAGAGTTTTGGAGGACATGAAGATTCACCTGCAACCAAATCCAGAAAATAGAGTAGGAGACTAGGTACTTTTTATGCATTCAACAATGATCTAGGTATATGGTTTTCATTAGTCTCCTTACTTGTTACCTATTTTCCTAACTCTCAGGATTTGTTCTCTTAAGTTCACCCGAAAAAGAATCATCTTTGAGACAAAGAACTTAATCAATTTGCACAAAGCCTCTAACATTAAATTCCCCTTTGTTATTGGTCCTTTTATTATTAAGTCCAGATCATGTTTATCATAGTTTAAGGAAAGAATCAAAGACTTTGGTTTTTTCAGAAATACAAGGAAGAAAATACGATCCACATCAGATCATATCCAAGAGAAGACAGATGAATAAAAATGAACCTTATGAACATGAGAATGTGGGAGGCTTGGATAAAATAGCTAATATGGAATTGTGTATTGATGTGGAAGCACCATTGTAACAAGTACAAACACAACAAGCTCCTCAAAAGTTGGTGATTAAAATTCCCAAATCCAATGTGTATAACAAAAGAAGAACTGGATTATAAGGCTAAGATTTTGCAGCTGGAAAAGGAAAAGATGGAATGGTCTTAATAAAATGTAGAGTTGGTGATTAAATCCATGGTTTTAGTCCCTATTGCAGGAATTGGATCAACCACTGAAGACATTGTTTAGGATATGTCACAAGTCAGTCTGAAAGAAGGAGAGATCAAAGGGTTAAAAAAAAACATTGAGAAATTGGAGAAGGAAATGCGCATAAAGGATGAAAAGATATCCCAAGTTCAAAAGGAAAAGGTAGTTTTGGAGGAGAATATTAATAAATTGAATTCACGATTGAGAGGTAAAAGTCTGCTGCAAGGAGATACACATATCATATGGGATTCTATAGCTATTGAGGCTACAAAATTTAGATCATATTTGAATTTTGTAAATGATAAAGATAATATAGAAATCACAACCAAACATAGATGCACTGTTTTAAATGAGACTTTAGCCAAAAATCCATCTGAATGGGAACAAAATTCCATTAATATTCTCAACTCAGTTCCCCCTATAGATATTCAGACCATTGTGGTAAAATACATAACTACATTGATTATCTGGGCCAGAAGGATTATTGCAAAACACGAGCTTTTGAAATCAGTTATGAATAAAGCAATATAGATTAAACAAAGTGTGAAAAATTTCAAGAATTTATTTGAAAAACTATTCATAAAGGGCCTTCCATCATTCTGGGATGGTAAAGGTAAGTTGTAGGATAACGAAGAATATAATGCACTCTTGAATAAATCAAGGATGGACCACTCCAAATTTGAAACCCTGGAGGAGGGTTTGAAAGGGGCTACTTTAGTTGATAAATTCAGTATAGGTTTTGAAATTTTAAATTAGTTTAAGACAGTCAAACTTGGTCTACCTGTCCTGTATTATGCCACTTGTATTGACTTGGAAATTTTAATGAAGCAAATGACAGATTATGAGATTCCTTCCGAAATGCAATGGAAGGAAATAGTCAGATTGGGTAAAACCAAATGTAATTTCCCAGGACTGAGTAAATGATTTCCAGTTGTCGACAAAAAGGAAGCAAATCAAATGAATATACAATCGAAGTCAAAGGAATAAGATAAAGGACCAAACTATAGAAATATCCACAAATCCGAGATTTTGTGAACTGAAATTTTCTATTTTTAGTGTAATCGATTCAAACCGAATCAAATCAAATTGTTGTATAAATATTGTAGTTTTTGATGTATTTGAGGTTGGCAGAAGCAAAAAGGGAAAAATTGTACTGATCATTGTAATAATTTCTGAATTTGAATGAATACAAGTGTAGATGTCCAGAGTTTTTTCATACCAAAGATTCATGTGGTGATGTTTTGAAGTATGTGCCTCCTTTCATGTATGTTTTTCTAGTTTGCTGTCTCTTCACCTGCAACCTTTCATATGTTTAAAATTGGATGTTAATGGGTCTGAAATTCATCTAAATGGTTCTTTAGATCTAAGAAATTTTGAATTCTGTTTTCTTTCTTAACTCACCAAAATTCATATCCATGGTGCTCTGATTGATGTTATATGTTTTCCACTTTCTTCCATCTTATCACAACAAATTAAAATACTGAAAGTTCATCACCTACCTTTCATTTGCTTCCTTGAGAACTCTACCTACCAAACACTATTTTATTTTTTTTCCAGAGTTGACTCCATTGCCAAACATGTTCCTTTCCTTCTTTCCAACAAAACCCATAAATATTTCATCAAATAAAAACCTAGCCATTAAACCTTTAAAGAAGATCCATATTGTAAGAGACCAAGTGACAAGCGAGATCCCTCTGTGAACTTAAAGGGCTAGTTTTCAATTCTGAAGTGGTTTTGTGGTTACCTTTGTAAGTTGTCCCTTAATCCTAGGAAATTTACTTAGTGAAAACATTTTGGAACTGTTTCTGGGGAACAAAGGTTAAATCATCCGTAGGATAGAACAACTCAAAATTTCAGATTTAATTCCTGAGGGTAACAAAAAATCAAACATTTTATTGGCCGAGAAATTTTTTTACTCGGACAACTTCATTTTATAAGATTAGTATAAAAAAAGTAACTTTATTGAGAAATCCTAGCTCCAAAAAATATTTACACTGGGAGAAACCCAGATCCAAAACCTATAGAATTTGAGTTTGATCCTGAGAAAATTTTGCATAAAAGAAAAGAAAGGGTAGTTGACTCATGTATTTTTATGGACATAAATATATAATTGCATAAATATGGAGTGAAAAGAATTGATGAACTTGATTTTGACATTAAAATTGAATTTTTTTTGTTTAGAACTAAATCAGAGTCTAACTTGAAAGAAGTTTTGTTTGATGAGAAAAAATTTCAATCTCTGATTTCTATTGTCCCCATTCAAACTGTTGTCATTCGCAGTCAGATTGTTCAACTAGTCCAAAATCCTCCTAGAGACATGGTAGTAAGATTTTCTCCCCTCATTTTAAATTCTGAATTGCATGATTTACCTCAAAATTATAATCAAAGAATTAAGTCATATCCTACAAAAGAGAATTTTTCAGCTCAGAAACACTTAGATTGGTTTACTGATTTTTCTGACTTGGAGGAGGTATATGATGATGATGTAAAAGTGAGACTGTTTGCACAAAGTCTCTCGAGTGAAGTTAGGAAATGGTTTAAATCTCTTCCAACAACAAGCATCCATGACTTTACATCATTTGAAACCATTTTCCTTGAAATATGGGGCGACAAGAAAAATCCTCTTCAATTGTTGGCTCAATATAATAACACAAAAAGATCAACCAGTGAGACAATACATGAATTTGTAACACCCCAGGTTTTGAACCCCCATTTTAAATAATGTATTGTTACAATGATGAGAGGCCAGAGTGCCCAAACAATTATTAAAAGGCCAGTGTGCCCAAGACATGTAATGTCTTTTATCATTATTAATAATAAATACATGGTGGCTGGTAGATGGACAAGGACTAGAGTTATAGAGGGCTATGATTCCACAAGAGAGGGGGCTTGAGGGGATAAGTGTTTATTCCTATTTTAATTACCTTTTTTGTATAAGGAAGGGGATCAGTTACATGAGCTTCTTGGGGAAGGCCAGGAGGTTCTTGATTCCCCACGAGAGATACTTAAACCCATCCCTGGTCTGATTATGGGGTTGGTAATTGGTCGATGGTCGTTGGTCATTGGCTCGTCTGTTCCTTCCCTTCTGCATTTCGTACCATTCTTTCCCTCACACCCTTCCATGCAATCACTTACCCATCCATTGATCCATCCTCACCTGTGTCTTGGATTGGTAAAGGGAAAGGATTTGCTGAGAATTTGCCATAGGATATTTGGTTGTAATGGTCACTGGTTCAATCCAACCATGACTTGGGGCCTGCATGTATGAGATGTGTTGGCTTGTGCCTTGTTTTTCTCACAATTGCGAGTCTTGAGAGTTCCAACATTGAGATTCTGTACCAGCTGTATTGGAGGCCCAAAAATAAAGAAGAAGGACTACCCGAGGGACTGCGTGGCAGAGAAGGGTGGAGGTCTATTCTCTTGGGCGGTAGAAGCTGGGTAGAAGAGAGATGGGTACTTGGATTGTTGTGGGTGTTGGGAAACCTATGATAGCTTGAGAGATGACTAGTTTGGGAACCCAAGTACACTTGGGAATCGTCCTTGTGGATTCATAGCCCTGGATTGGGAGTGACACTGCTATTGAGATTTGGAATAGTGGTGTCTATGGTTGGGTGGAATGTCCTTGGTCTGCAACCAGTTGGTGTTTCCTTTTTTAAAGATAAGTGCTCTATGTTGTGATATTATTATCTGTGTATGAATGTATTCCACTGTGTATTTTAATTATCGTCTAACTAAATATTAGATTATGCATGCTTGCTCGATATTGCTTTGCATGTCACTAAATCTTGTATCTTATGCATTCTTATTAATTAAAGAAGGTATCAGTAAGAGTAAAAAGTTGAACTGTGGGATTGAAGGTAGCATGCCCTGGCCTGTGGGTGGTTGGGGATGTTATAGTTTGGTATTGGAGCTTTTGGTGGAAACACTGGGTCGATATGGGCCGGGTTTGTTGGCCAGAGTCTCGGGGTTGAGATCAAACTTTGACTGTGAAGTTGAAAAGCTCAGGAGGAATGGCATTGCAGAATCTACGCAAGATATAGAATGTCAGAGACCCGTTGTAAGGGGTTCGAAGGATTGTGATCATCCCCCTTCGAATTCGGGAGTGATCACCACTGTAGGATCAAGAGAGATCTAGGATCATTGGATCGGAGGACAGGTGAACAGGGGTCATCCGATGTAATGGAATAAAGGGTTTAGGTCACAAATGTAAGATCCCATGGGAGAGACAGATCAATGAACAAGAGGCATTGTGGGGAACCAAGTTGCATGGGAGATAATTTCCCAAGGCGGTCCCGCAATACAAACCATAGTTTCACCAAGGGGTTACGTGTCAGCATCAGGAAAATTGCGGTGTGAAAAGAGGGTTAATCCAAACCATCGATGCGTGCCCCCACAAATTGAAAGGAATGTAGTGATGTGGCTTGCTAGTGATCGATCATCAAAACTCCAAATAATCGAAGTAGCTGGGGACCGTTGATACATAGGAGGAAACAGATCAACCGATCATGTGCTCTGGGTGAAAGCACTCTGAGAAAGAGTAAGCAAGGAGAAGTTGATAATTGAGATTTCTGAAGCCTAGAGAGCCAAAATGAATCTCAACTGTTCGATCCAGGAGGACACACGACAAAAATCCATACACTTTGGGGGAGAGCAAAGGTTGAAAGTTGATATTTCTGAAATCCAAAGACCCGAAGAAATCATAGCCATTGATCCATTGGAGACATGCGTCAGTAGACCATGAGATTCAGATAAAAACATTTTGGAAAAAATTGAGGTTTTAGTCTTCCGAAGTCTGAAGGCCCGAAGGAATGGCAACTATTGATCCTTGCAATGGTAATTCTGAAGTCCCGAAGTCCGGGGTTAATATGGGCTGTCCGATAAGGGAGACACATGATGACAATTTGGCCAATTCGAGAAATCAGAGTTTAGGAGAATTGGAAGTGTGCTAGTGTGGAAACTCCCGAAGTCCCGAACCCTAAAGAGTCGAAGTGGTGGGGCACGATGATGTCACCAAGAGGTGATGTGGGCCCCAAAATTTCTGAAGTGACATGGCTTGCGGATGTCACCAGGGATGACGTGGACACATGGGTTGTGTGCCACGTGTCAGTAAGTTTTGAGCATGCGAATGATTGAAATGTTATATAGGACGTGACACACATCACCTGCCTGATTGGACCATGTGTCCGCTTACAATATTTCGCTACGTGGAGACAGATCGTGGACTCCGGAGAAATTAATCTGAGAGTTTTCAGTTGAGAGTTGAAACTCCCAAAGCCTGGAGAGCTGGAGAACTAAAGTAAACGTCGACTATCGAATCGTCCGAAGTAGACCTGAACCGTCAGATCATGAGAACAAGTGGTGTGAAGCTATGGATTCTGGGTAAGGACCCGAAGTAAACGTTGAATATCAGATCGTTCGAAGTAGACCTGAACCATCAGATCATGAGAACAAGTGGCATGAAGTTGTGGATTTCGGGTAAGGACCCGAAGTAAAAAACAATCATCGGATCGTCTGAAGTAATTCCCCAGCGTCCGATTCAAAAGGATGCATGGAAAAATCCTGTGTTTTTTGAGGGAAGTAAAGTTTGATACTTGAGAATTGCGAAGTCTGGAATTCCAAAATGACCACAACCGTCGATCTAGGAGAGGTAAATCAAAACTTTTGGTTCCCAAGAGGTAGATATCGGTCGTCCGTTTCGAAGCACCATCGAGATCATGAGATCAATGGTTACCTTGCATTGCAGGGATAGGAGGTGCTCAGGCTTTACGAAGTCGAGGGTGGGCCTCAATCGAGACCACAATTTTGGCAAAAGGACACGTGGTGGCTCGAGGTGAATTGCAGAGTGAAAAGTAGTTTGGTTCCAAACCACCTTGGAGCATGGCTGAAATCACACGTCTGTGTGAGGTCACCACCTAAGGTCACATATAAGGAGGGGCCAAGAGAAAAGGATCTAGCACCAACTTTGATATTTTCACAAGGGCGAAGGAGAATGTCGCGGGGGCCATCGGACTTGTGCTTGAAAATTTGGAAGGGAATGTGTTTAGATACAGAGGGAAACCATCAAGGTTTCAGAGAGCCAATTCGGCTCAGGATTGAAGACCCTTGACCGAGAAGTCATGCAACCTTAGGAGAGAAGGGGGTTTGCATTAAGAAGAAAAAGGAACTATAGCATTGTTGACAATTTTGTTTATCATATACATAATTCTAACAAAATAGTCTCTTGCACATTTTGCAGAATTAAGGGGCTTAAGCACATCAACTCAAGATGTGTATTGAGGAAATCGAAGAAGGCGAGGGAGCCTCCAATCATGATAAGGAGGCCGAAGGCCATAATACCATAGTTGGTAATGCAGAGACATAGTCTAATGGATGAAAGGGAAAAGGAGAGTAGGAAACGTTAATAGAAATGGTAAGAATATTCAATATGGAAGTGCAGAGCTATAAAGCAGACAACGAGAGACTGATGAGAGAGAAAATTTAGATAAATGCTCAAGTGTTGCAGAGCTTAAATTAGTTGCAGAGGAAAATCAATAAGGGATCAAACTCAAGACAAGAGGAAGAAGGAAGGTGCCATGAAAGAAGGGATGATCGTGGAAGAGCTGGTTATTCTAGAAGTGCCAACAAAGCTCATGGACACCACTCACCTCCTTACTCAGAAGGAAAGTTTTATGCATTGGAAGATCCCGCAAGCAGTCCAAAGTTGTCTCTTGTTAGACAACAAAGAATGAAACAAGAGGTAGATAGTTTTCAAGGAGAGCTGAGGAATCTCAAGCCACCTTTCTTCGATGGTGAAAGAGAAAGGGAAGATGATGCCGAAGCATGGTTTCTTGGAATCCAAAGATATTTTCAGTTGAATAACTATTCATCGAATCTGGAAGCCAATATTTCCACCTACATTTACATGTGAAAGCCGTGGTGGGACCAACTGAAGCAAGTGGAACATGTTAGTTAAAGTAGGATCACTTGGAAGCAGTTCAAGAAGTACTTCCAGAAGGAATACCTCTGAAATAATTTCTATGAAAAGAAAATGCATGAGCTCTTTGAAATATGATTGGGAAGCATGACTATGATAGAATACTAGAAGAAGTTCTTGGGATTGTTAAAGTATGTCAGGTTCATTGGTGATGGGAAAGTGAAAATAAAGAGATTTCTAAGTGGACTGCCAACCTTTTATAAGGAAAAGATCAAGTATGATGAACCCAAGACCTTGACTGAAGCCATCAGGAAGGATAAATACCTATATGAGCAAGGCCAGGGAAGATAATCTCTGTAGAAATCTTGGAAGGACAAGAAAAATGTGAAGTCCAATCAGAGGAGGAAAGGATTCAAACCTCCCTTCAATAAGAATGAGCCTAATAGAAATCATCAAGATCAATGCCCTCCTGGCAGAGCTTCCAAAATATTTAGTGATTCTGTCTTCTCAACGAACTTGAAACATAGTTCTTCTCCTGTGCCCTCTATGCGCACGCTCAATGCCCTCCTGGAAGAGCTCTTCCATAGAATTCTCAAAAATTCTGTCCTCTTGCTGAACTCAGAATAAAGTTCTCCTTCTATGCACCTCTTGCACACGCTTGATGCCCTCCCGGCAGAGCTCTTCAAAAACTTCAGTAGTTATGGTTTCCTCCTCTGTGCTCTCCTCTGCACAGTTCCTACCTCCAAGGTGTTCAACAACCTTGAAGTTTCTTCCCGAGTCTAAGACTTCCTCTGGTGCGCCCTCCTGGCATGTCCTTGTTTGAATCCATAGAATTTAGAAGTGCATCCCTTGCACTGGCTTTCAAAACCCGTAACGTTCTGTCACACCCTCTTGGCATGAAGCCTCAAAGAACCCCAAACCTGAAATCAAAGAACCCACAGATAGCAGAACCTATCTGTCCCTGCAAATGCACTTCTACAACATATTAAGAACACACAAAGACATTCATAAAAACATAAAGACACACAAAAACTCATGCAGGAAATCTGTTCTTTATATTAATATGAAATGCCTCCTTTACAAGGTGTTCTTGAGCTCAGACTTTGACAGAGTCTCGGCTCCTTCTCTCCTCTACTCTAACTCTCGCAGAGCTCTCCTATATCTCTACTCTTCAACTACTAAACAAGATCCCAAAATATCTTTTACATGAGGGGACTCTTTGAGCTCTTCCCTCCAAGCTACCTACTCTATTCAATTACATTGAATTTACAATCAATTTACAATGAATGGCTGTCTAGTCTGGATCAGATCTAGATCTCAGCCTGACAACCTAATTAAGGGAACTCTTAACTAAGCCTGTGCATACACATGGATTTTTGTCTCTACCAGCCTTACAAACATTAAATGCAAATTCAAATTCAAAATTTGAAAGTGAGAGGGCTGCACCTCTCCTCTCCATAGAATGCGTGCTTGATGAGCTAGCTGGCTGGCGCGTTGTTGGCTTGGGAGCGATGCTCCTACATCATTCCTTATGCTGAACATCCCCATTACCATAAAACGATTACAGCAGTAAGAAGCCAGTTCTTTTGGCCGGGAATGAAGAAGGATGTTTTTTATTA
>SNQJ01S0166552.1:0-10101 GCA_010110895.2 Picea sitchensis | reverse complement strand
AGGTAACCACAAAAGCACTTCAGAATTGAAAACTGTCCCTTTCAGTTCAGAGAGGGATCTATCTTGTCACTTGGTCTCTTGGAAGATGCATCTTCTTTAAAGGTTTAATGGCTAGGTTTTGATTTGATGAAAGATTTATGGGGTTTGTTGGAAATAAGGAAAGGTACATGTTGGGAAATGGAGTCAACTCTGAAAACAAATGAAACGATTTTTGGTAGGTATAGTTCTCAAGGAAGAAAAGGCAAGGTAGGTGATGAACTTTCAGTCTTTCAATTTGTTGTGATAATATGGAAGAAAGAGGAAAACATATAACATCAATCAGAGCACCATAGAGATGAATTCTAATGAGTTAAGAAATAAAACATAATTCAAAATTGTTTAGATCTAAAGCACCACTTAGATGAATTCCAGACCCATTAACATACAATTTTAAGCATATGAAAGGTTGCATATGAAGAGATGGAAAACTAGAAAAACATACATGAAAGGAGGCACATACTTCACAACATCACCACATGAATCTTTGGTATGAAAAAAATCTGGACATATCCACCTGTATTCATTCATATTCAAAAATTATTACAATGATCAGTACAATTTGTCTCTTTGTGCTACTGCCAACCTCGAATACATCAAAAACTACAATATGTATACAACAATTTTTTGAACCGATTACACTAAAAATAGAAAATTTCAGTTCACAAAATTTGGGATTTACAGATATTTTTGCAGTTTGCTCCTTTATCTTCGTCCTTTGACTTTGATTGTATATTCATTTCATTCGTTGCCTTTTTTCGACCACTGGAAATCATTTACTTGTTCCTTGGAAATTACATTTGCTTTTACCCAATCTGACTATTTCATTCTATTACAATTCAGAAGGAATATCATAATATGGCATTTCCTTCATTTAAATTTCCAAGTCAATACAAGTGGAATAATACATGACAGGTAGACCAAGTTTGACTATCTTAAACTGATTTAAAATTTCAAAATATGTACTCATTTTATCAACTAAAGTAGCCCCTTTCAAACCCTCCTCCAAGGTTTCAAATTCGGAGTGGTCCATCCTTGATTAATTCAAGAGTGCATTATATTCTTCTTGATCCCACAACTTACCTTTACCATCCCAAAATGATGGAAGGCCCTTTATGAACAATTCTACAAATAAATTATTGAAATTTTTCACACTTTGTTCCATATGTATTGATTTATTCAGAACTGATCTCAAAAGCTCATGTTTTGCAATAATCCTTCTAGGCTAGATAATCAATGAAGTTTTTTCTTTTACCCCAATGGTATGAATATCTGTAGGAGGAACTGAGTTGAGAATATTAATGGCATTTTGTGCTCATTCAGATGGATTTTTGGCTAATGTCTCATTTACAACAATGCATCTATGCATGGCTGTGATTGCTATATTATCTTTATCATTTACAAAATTCAAATATGATCTAAATTTTACAGCCTCGGTAGCTATAGAATCCCATATGATATGTTTTTCTCCTTGCAGCAGAATTTTATATCTCAATATTGAATTCAATTTATTAATATTCTCCTGCAAAACAACCTTTTCCTTTTGAACTTGGGATATCTTTTCATCCTTTTTGTGCACTTCCTGCTCCAATTTATCCATTTTTTCCTTTAACCCTTTGATCTCTCCTTCTTTCAGACTAACTTGTGACATAGCCTAAACAATGTCTTTAGTGTTTGATCCAGTTCCTACAGCAAGGGATAAAACCATGGCTTTAGTCACCAACTCTAACTTTTCTTGAGACCATTCCATCTTTTCCTTTTCCAGCTGCAAAATCTTAGCCTTATAATCCAGTGTTACTTTGTTGTACAAACTGGATTTGGGAATTTTAATCACCAACTTTTGAGGATCTTGATGTGTTTTTACTTGCTGCAATGGTGCTTCCACATCAATACACACTTCTATATTAGCTAGTCTATCCAAGCCTTGCACATTCTCATGTTCATAAGGTGCATTGTTATTTATCTGTCTTCTCTTGGATATGATCTGATGTGGATCATATTTTCTTCCTTGTATTTCTGAAAAACCAAAGTCTTTGAGTTTTTCCTTAACCTGTGATAACATGATTTGGACTTAACAACAAAAGGACCACTAACAAAGGGGAATTTAATGTTAGAGGCTCTGTGTAATTTGATGAATGTATATTTCTCGGAGATGATTCTCTGCCTAATGAACTCAAGATCAAAAATCATGGGAGTTAGGAAACAGGTAACAAGTAAGGAGACTCGTGAAAACCATATACCCATATCATTGTTGAATACATAAAAAGTACCCATTCTCCTACTTTGTTCTCTGGATTTGGCTACAGATGAATCTTCATGTCCTCCAAAACTATGGGTAAACTTGTATTGAAAATTAGAGAATAGATTTTTGACATGACCTTGTAGATGAATATGAGCAAAGTGATTCTTTTACATTCAGTAGATACAAAGTTTTATTCAGGGATTTTTCCATGGTTACTTGCTAAGAAAATATTTAACAGATATGTATAGTATCTGAAATGTCTCAAAGAGTGAAAATTCACTAGCTGCTTGTGAATGGTGTGAGCTAGGAATTTATCAAAATTAATTCTGACTGACTGACCAAACTCTGACTTAAAAAAGATCAAAAGAAAACCCAACATGACTTCAACAACATATTTATCACTATCTAGACCTAGGACTTGAATCAACAAGTAACATACCACTGAAATTCAATGTCCATCATGTTGATACTCATTGGTAAGGACAGACTCTCTGACATTTGTTCAGGTTTAACGATTTGTTGTAGAAATTGACTTTTGAGCTCTGGATGACCTTCTCTATAAACCCTAATCACTTTTTCTTCATTGAATGACTCAAAATTAAAGGAAAATTATTTTGGTATATTGAGTGAATTTTGAATAGATGGATTATCTATCCTATACAGGCCTTGAGACCCTTGTTTATTGATAATTACCCTTTCTGAATGAGAATATTGTTCAACACACCAACCTACAAATTCAGGAAATGGGAATGAAACCTCGACAGCAGATGGGACAATGGAGGCCTGGAATGCTTCTAAAAATTAAATACTATTTCCCTTTATATCATCCAAGTTGCTTCGAGACATAGAAATGGGGAAAATAGTGATATCAGGATCAAATACATTTTCATCTCTATCAATTAGGGATTCCTCATTTATTTCAGGGTCTTGCTCTGGTACTGAAAATACTATGGGATCCATAACGGCGAGATAAATACATGGAAGAGAAATGTGATGGTGCAAAGCTGGGATGCAACAGAAAAATGGCAGTCATGACAGTGTTATGTTCGACAACACAAGTATTCCAATAGAGGACGAACACCTTCAGTAACCACTCACATAACCAGATCAAAGATCAACACACCGATGTTTTCACGTGGTAAAACCCCTACGGGGAAACATCCACGGCCCCGGCTTAAACCAAGCGGAAGCCATAGTAGTTTTTTAATGAAAAGAAAAAGATTACGGAGAGATTTTTACAAGAGAGTTTATTACAATCGATCGTATGCAAATGACCCTCCATGCTCTTTAAAATAGATATCATGGACCCAGTAGTTGCTATTTCTGGATCAATGGTGGCTAAGATCGAGAGTATGAACCATTGAATCACTCTATGTCAGAAACACATCGTGACGTCCAGTTCAACTCTAAATGCATACTAATGCATACTAAAGAAACTGCACACCCTAGCGACATATTAGACCAAGTAGATCTTAACTAACTCCTAAGTGTGTCTAAATATCTAACATCCCCTTAAGAACAACTTGGGATAGGATTGGAAGGATTTACAATAATGACACAATAGGAGAAGGAAGGAAGGTATTAGAGCCTATCCCCTTAATGACTTCTGAACTCCTAACATAGATGAAGTTTGGAAAAGCCGGCTTACATCAAGACTTTGTGAAAATATGCAACTTGATCTTACGTAGGGCAAAAGAGCACTTTAATGCTTGATCATGAATGAGATTTCTGATGAAGTGCATGTGTGCTCGATGTGTTTGTTGTGATGTTGAGGCGGGTCTTTGGCGAGTTGGATGGCACTTTGATTGTCACACCAAAGTCTAGTCAGATACTGGTGTTGGAATCCAAACTCAGAGGATATGTCGAAGCCATAGAGCTTCCTAACTTGCATTTATCGTTTCTCGGTACTTTGCTTCCGTTGAAGAAAGTGCAATAACATTTCTTATAGGCCCAAGTGGCAGTCTGAACTAAAATTTGAAAAGAAAACATAACTGGAGTGAACTTAGATCATGGTCGCCCATTGTCACAGTCAGTGAAACCAACCAATAAGGAGTCCCCACAGTAATGTATCCCATGATTACCACATACATAGTGAAGTATCCTCTTAGCTTCTTTCAATGGCTTTCATGGGGTGTTTGCATATGTCGGGCAACAAGACCAGCAATGAGGAAAGATCGGGGCCAGTATGATCAAGTATAAGAGCTGCCAACTAGCCCGGCGATCTGAGGGTGGCATCATCTTTAGGAGAAGTACAAGTGGCCGAAATCTTGACTCCAGACTGGATGGGAGAAAGGTTTGGTTTACAATCATCCATGTAAGCTTAGCGAAAAGAAGGTCACAAGCATACTTAGGCTGGGAAGAAAAATTCCTTAGTGGTTGCGAAGCTTGAGGCCGAGGAAATAGTGCAAAAACCCTAAATTCTGTCATTTCAAATTTCTTCTTAAGGTTGGTTTTCACATGGTTTAAAAGTTTTGAGTCACTACCATTGGGATAAGGTCATCAACATAAAGGACAAAGGATGATGAAATGGCTTCCTACTTTATGGTATAGACATTAGGATCAAAATGGCATCTAGAGAATCCAGGTGTAATGAAGCTATCCATTTTGGCATACCAAGCTGGGAGAGCTTGCTTGAGACTCCATAAAGATATTTCTTGAGGCAACAAACAAGACTGAGTCATTCTGGACATAACCAGGAGGAGTTGTTCCATGTGGATTTCTTCAAATGCATACATGCAAGAAGGCTGATTTAACATGCATTTGATGGACTTTGATTTGTAGGAAGTGACAAGACAGAACAAAGGTGGATGGAATTCATTTTAGCTCTGGGGGCAAGTTTTCTAAATTATAGTCAATTACTTCAACTTGGGAGAATCATTTGGAAAATAAATGATCCTTGTGTCTTTCAATACTTCCATCGATGCATACTTGGATTCGGTATGCCCATTTGCATCTAACAAGTTTCTTCCTTTTTGGAAGAGGTACAGAATCCCAAGTATCGTTTTCCATTAAAAGAACAATACTCTTCATTCGTTGCTGTATCCCAATCTGAATGAAGAGTATCGTTATTTAACAGAAAACGATACTTGGGATCATGAGTCTCTGAAACTTGAGCCAAAGAGAAGAGGCTTACTGGAGCTGTGAGCGTGTTCGGCGTTGATTTGAAGGATCACCAACAATATCACCGGCTTCTTTGCATGTTGAGCAGACCCATCTAGGAGTGGTGGAATTGGTGCTTGTTCGAGTTCAAAGGACTCATCCGGAGGAATGTCGTGACCGGAGGTGGATTTTTCATCCTCATTGTCATAATATGAAGAGTAAGAAACTAGAATAGGAACAAAGAAGGCACAAGAACTGAAGATGTCGCGGTAGAAGAGCCTGAAAAAGCAGAATTAGGCTCATGAGCCAAGAGATTTTCATCAAATTTAACATATCTTCTAAGAATAATTTCATTACAATGTGGTTGAAGGAATTCTACCAACCTTTGACATCTTGGAATAATAACAAATATACACTTCTCACTTTGAGGCGCAATGCTTTCCTTTTCTCATCGAAAATGTGAGCCCATGCTACACTAAAAAATACATGGAAGTGACTTTATCCCCGGTTTAATTTTAGTCAAAGCTTCTTACGGTGTTATATTTTTTAAGAGCCTTTGTGGGAGTGTGATTGACTATGTAATTTGCCCAATTGATTGCTTCTTACACTTAATCGTAGACTTAATCCTTTAGATTGGATCATACAATTAGCCATTTTCTTTTAATGTGTGGTTCTTTCTCTGACAACACCATTTTGTTGTGGTGTATAGGAGAGCGATTATTGTTGCATTTGGATGCCCTATGGTTACAATAGCTTGTAAGGTGTGTTACATATTTTTATTTGTTCTTAACCTTTGATTTGATGTCAGTTGCTTTTCTACAAGGGCCTTATAGGCCAGAAACTTATCAAAAAATTATCTTGATTTTAAAGTAGAAGCAAATGCGTCTAGAAAATTCATCAATGAGGATTAAGAAATAATTGCACTTATAAAAGAAGGAGAAAGAGAGTGGACCACACAAATCCCTGTGAACAAGCTGCAAAGGACCGAGGCATGCCAAGAAGCACGTTTTCAAAGGCATCTGATGATGTTTGCCGAGAACACAACGACACAAACACTATCTTTGCATGAAACAAGGAAAACCGGTCACTGTATGTTGATTACATAGTTGTTGCAATGAGCAATAGTTTAGATGACAAGCAGCTCATGCCAAAGTTTCTCAAGTCCTTCCTTCTGAGCAACAAAGCCCGATGAAAAGGTAGGTATTGAGTTGTCAAACTTGTACAACACAGTAATACTTCAGGCAATTCCGATTGCAAAGAACATGCTTAGGATCTTTTAGATCCCTTATTACAACTTTAATTGAGGTGAAAACTCAACAATTTTACCTTCACTGAATGAGTGATTTGATATCTTGATAGAAGGTTACAAGAAATACTCTGGAACACATAATACATCATTGAAATGACCATTTTCTGATTGTTCGAGATCCTACAACAGCAAGAGATCTATCATCACCAATAAATATTTCCCCTTGGTATTTACATTCATTTAGAGAAAGAAAATATGGCTTTATCCTTAGCCATATGATGAGATGCTCATGAATCAATAATCCCTCATCGGAAGTAGTAGTAGAGGTGTATTAAAAGGAAGAAACCCGGAAGCGAGAGGGTGCATGTCCAGCAGGAAGAAGAAAAAGTATAATCAGTATCGATGTTGTGCTTCTTCATAGTTGCTCTAAGGCTGCCATCTTCTTGAAACATTTGGACTCATCATGACCATCTTTATTACAAAAGTTGCAATGTTTGTTAGTATTCTTTTTATATTTTGATCCTCTGTCACCATTAGGAGCTGAAGCTACTCGGCGGGTTTGGGACCTTAGGTTGTTTGTTGTTGTAACAAGGATGTTTCTTCTTGGGATACTTGGGTTTATCTTTCACCTTTGGGCAACTAAGGCTTTGTTTGGGGTACTGGAGTTATTGATTCCTCCAAGTTGTACAAGCTTATCTCCCTCTCTAATCAAAGGAAGTACAAAAGGACTCAAGAGTGGAGTTTGTAGATAGCCTTCCTATAGCCTCTTTCATGGCATAGAAGGTAGATACAAACCTAGAATATGCACTACCTAGCTTGAAAGAATGAATGTATGCCACGCTCTTCATCCATTTTTATCTTACATTCTTCACATAAAGATTTTGAGTGTTTTAAACTTAGATGAATGGTCTCCAAGGCAAGAAAAATATGCTTGGACTCCAGAATTAGGTATTTGATTTTCTAACTTTTGTGCTCGAATATTGAGTTTACCAAACCACAGATTCAATCTTGTCCCAAAGGCTGCTTTAGGTCATCAATTCCTTGAAGGTGGTACCTTAGATCGGGGAGAGATGGACATTCCAATTAGTCCACGTCTTGATCATTCCTATTATCCCATTTGGCTTTCTTATCATCATCGATTGGGGTTGTTTCCTTTCCATGGTAATCCGTGCAGGGCCTTTACTTCTTAATAAATCTTCCATATGGGATCTCCATTGGAAAGAGTTGTTGTGGTAAGCATGACAATACTTGTAGAAACCATAGTAAATATGTAGATAATCTGATTTAAAAACTTAAACTAATGATCACGAGATGGAAATATCTCGAAAGTTGTGCAGTTTTAAAAAAGACGGCACCGGTTTCGATGTAGAGAGTTATGCCCCGCCTTTTAAAAAGGCATGTGATGACAAATAATGCGTGATAGTGTAAAAACTGCTATGAAGTGACCCACTTTTATAAAGAAGTGGGATCACTTTACAATGAGCTTACCTTATATGGAAAAGTTGCATGCAAAATAACTCTAAAATAAAATATAAGAGTTACTTATAGTGATTTACTTTTATACTTAGAGTGAAATGCACTTTACAATTTATAGCATGAACTTTTTCAAAAGGTAAATTAAAATAAGAGACTTGAACTCAAGACCTCTTACTTAATAGGGCAAAGTTTAACCAAATGGTCTAGCAAAACATATTGTAATGTTAGAAGGAGGATTGTTGTTGTTGTTGTTGTTGTTGTTGTTGATGATGATGATGGCAGTAGCAGGTATGCTCCAAAACTCTTTCACACACAAGAGAAAAATTAGAAGCTTCTGGTGACAGCAAAGGGTTAGATCTCGGTTAGCTTACGAGGAAGATGCAAATTTTCCTATCTATTTATCATTTTATGAGATTGAACAAAGGCCTGAGAACGAGAGCATCTGCTTGGATCTAAAAGTAGAGCCACAGTAAAAAAATACAAAGCGAAATAAAATCAAAACTTTGCAAAATTTAAAAAATCATTATTGACTTTATACCTCGGATCATTTGTAATATGGTGCATTATCTTGGGCAAGAGCGCACGGAGTGAAATGAAAAGTGTTCATGAATATAATGAGTGCTCCGGGCGCAATGGAACAATCTCGACCCAAAATGTATGGAAATGCCAGAAAAAGGAGATGAGATGGGGAACTTCGGCTGCGATCTCGATCTACAGCGAGGAGGCCGGATCTTCAAAGCGTTTCTGATACCATGTTCAACAACACGGGTATTCCAACATGGGATAGACACCTTGATGCTCACTCACTGGCAGATCGAATCAACGCCTGCCGATGTTTTCCGTGGGTAAAACCCCTCACGGAAACATCCATTAACCAGCAGCGGCCACTTGGGCGGTTTATTATTCTGAAAGATTAGGAGATTTTACAAGAGTTTATCCTGTCCCGATCATCGACCGATGATATCCATGCTCTTTAAATAGAGATCATGGACCAATCGGGAATGTTAAACCGGATCAATGGTCGTTAGATGGGGGAGTATGAGCCGTCCGGATCACTACGTAATAGGGAACATATTCGTGGCCGTCCAGTTTCCAACTACAAATGCATACTAATGCATACTAAGAAACACACTTTTACTAATGACATATTAGACCAAGTAGATATTAACTAACTCGTAAGTATCTAAATATCCAGGGGAGTATGAACCGTCGGATCACTCTATGTCGGGAACATATCGTGACCGTCGGATTTCCTAACTACAAATGCATACTAATGCATACTAAAGAAACACACTTTTACCTAATGACATATTAGACCAAGTAGATATTAACTAACTCATAAGTGTCTAAATATCCTAACATGTTCCAATGGTCCCTGAGTTTGAAAATAAAAAATAAATAAAAATGTCAAATCGACATTTTATACTTTTCACTTTGCGGAGATGCGGATTGGCAATTTTGGAACAACCTCCTTGGAATTTTGCAATCAACCTGGCGCTGACACGTATACTTCAATGGAAACCACGGTTTGGATTGTGGGACTGCTCTTTAGAATTATCCCCCATGCAACTTCAAACTCTGTAATGCTTCTTGGTCATCGATTTTGATGGATCGTGATCAAAATTATTTTGGGCCCGATCTAATTAACCTTTTCACCAAATTTAACTTATTTATGTCATTTTTAACCTTCCTTCCAATTTGTCATGCCTCAAAACCCTTTAGAACCTTCGCTAATTTTAGAATCCTGCCTCTAAGACATAAAAAAAATTAGTGGTGACTAACAGGACCCATAATAATTTTAAAAACTTATGGGGGTTGTTGTGGCCACAACAATTGGCGACACATGGGGACGAAGTAGTTATCTCTGGTTAAGACAGTAGGACTAAATTTACCAAAGATCAAAATAGAATATTTCAAAAATTTCTCGCACATGATACCATTCCCAAAAGTCCCACATAACATAGAATCAAAGCAAAATAAGCTTTTAAATATGGAAGTC
>SNQJ01S0166551.1:0-20966 GCA_010110895.2 Picea sitchensis | reverse complement strand
AGATGAAATCCAAAGATACACAAAGGAGAAAGAGGACTTGGGTCCCTTCCCTCTCCAATGGAAGGCTCTTGAGGCCCTCAACTGATTGCTCTCCTTACAAAGAAAAAGATGAAATGTGGGTGAAATAACTCCAAGCTTATTCAATCAAGGGAGGGGTGAATAGCTTATGAAATGCAGCCTACAATGTGTGTTGCCAAAGAAGGAGTCTCTAGCAATCTCAGTAGCATAACAGTATGAAGAATTCCTTGAAGAAATGGTGGTCATTCATGGCTTTTTATAGCCAAGCATGGGGTTATTATGCAACCTCTTTTGAATGTGAAAAGGGGCTCTTTAGGGCACAATTAGGTCTTTGACCAGCCTCCCCACGCAGATTGAGCTCGGATTTGATGTCAAATTGACTTGGGAGCCGATCCATTAGTGGTTCGGAGGCCGACCAATTTCATAAATGCGCCGTTTGGCAGGCGCGCGGGTTTTTCACCCCACAGCCGTGCATATGCGCTCCAAGTATGAAGATGTTGCGCGCGCGCACGCGCGCGCCCAGTGGGTGCATAGCGCTTTGTAATTTTTTGGCCATTTTGCATAGTTTTGACCCTTTTGTTGTGCTGTGGAGTTAATCCTTGTGCCATGAACGACTGTTTTTCTGTGCTGACGATGCGGAGTTCTTGTCGCCCTGTGCGGACGAAATTTCAGTGATAACAGGCACCTTAACCAATCTTGTTCTAATAGGCTCAACCCTTCCTGCTTGCCTTGAGTTGTGTCTTTTACCATGTATAAACCTATATGGAATCCATAAGGTATGAATGCCCACTTCTTATCTTTTACCAGAGTAGTGTTGTAACCCTGCAGGGTGTTCTGGTAGTAGATTTCCCCTACTACTAGTCGATTAGGGACATACACTGGTAACAGGTGTGATGATCCGGTGGCTCCAAAAAACCTGATGTAGGTATCGTGCTCATCCAGATACCAGTGACCAACCTTTGATATCATCTTTTTGTCTGCACCCGATAGTCTTGGACACTCTTTCTTGAAAAGCATAAAATGATTGCGCGCAATAAATTGATCGCATATGAGAGAGTAGGATTTCTTGTACCTGTTCTCCCATAAGATCTCAAAGTACACATGGACCAGGAGTTATGAGGAGTTCTAGCTCAATTTCATTCCAACAAAGGCATTTTTGGCATAGATGGCATCCAATAAATAGGAAGACATGTAGAAGGATGGAGTCTCTCCTTCTTTTGGCGTCTAAGCTTGTTGTATGCAAGTTCTCATCTATTTGGAGATGATGGCACCCTAGTTAAAACCTCTTCCAGAAATGGATACAGTATAAGAAAGAGGCATTCAAGCCTCTAAAAACCTAGAGCAATCTTTCTCCCCATGCAACCGACAGAGGAGGGACATTAGATAGATGTACGACTCCCTTAGGTTGGTTGTTGGGTACCATGTAGAGGTCCGATTAGTGTACTTTTTATCCTCTGTCCACCATGAAGCCATTACCCGTCTGGTGTTATGTTTCTCATAGAAGTTTATAAGAAAATCGGTGTTAAGCCTCTCCTCTGGGTTTTTGAGCTTGTATTAATTCTACACCTCCACCAAAAGGAAAACCCTGACACAGTTGCCATTGTCATCATTAATAAAAAATATTTGTGTGTTTGTGTGGTTGATAAGCCACTTCAGGAGTTCTATGCAAAGGAAAACTAGATTTCTGCTCACAATCATGTGGAGGTACGCTCTTCATATATTGGGAAATACTTCATCGTTGAGATTTCTCGTATCAGGGTCATTGTGTGAAGCATATTCGGGAAATTCTTCCTGCCTGATATTCTTGAAAAGTTCTCCCCATTGTGGGAGTACTGCCTTGGTCCCTATGCTTTCCTCTATGTCTCTAAAGGATGGAGGCTAAGTGAAAATATTCTTGGTGGATGTTCTGATGACTGGTTTTGGTCTTGGGAAAAATTCCAACTGTTTTGCAGTCGCTGGGGAATAGCCTTCTCCCACACCTGGTTCCTTTTGCTTTGGCTCCCTTGGCGATCACCTATTGTTCAAATTTCTTGGAGGAATCTTTACTGCACTAGAAATCAATCCTTTAGGTGTGCGTACAAATTAACATAGGATAAAATTCATGAAGTAAAGCATAAAAACCCACAGACTGGTACATACCTGTAATGCTTGCTAAACCTGTCGTTTAATACTCACGGGATCTTGGAAGATTTTTTTGAATTTCTTGTCTTGCTCCTATGTATGATATGAAATTATTTGTGTGTAATGATATTGTTACAAACAACTCAAAAATAATTTAAAGGGGGAAGAACCTATCGTGTCGCATCAACCAATTAACTCGGGTTATGAGTGAAAATCAAACAAAATCTGTTGCCAGATCTCTGTGATTTAATTTCATCATTGGTTGACGGTGGAGACGCGGAGGGAGATGTGTTGCATCAATAAATTCAAAGGGTCCTTTTGATTCATGCACGAATTAGAAACTAATGCGAGAATTGGAATCGATTAGTCTCTTAAATGCTCCGGGTTGCAACGTATCTAGCACTAAAACATCCCATCGTTTCTCTTTCCTAGTGGGAAGATTAGGGACCGATGATGCGTGGTGAATTTTTTCATTGGTATCCTCCTGCTAAGAATTTTTGATGCTGATTGATTTCGTCATACGATGCTGATGTGGAAAAACTGACTCAAGGTGTGACTTGGGCCTCGGGAACTGATAACGACTCAGGTGAAACTAACTCGTACACTTATCCAATCTGACAAAGACATGTGGCAGATGAGGACAGGTGATTTGATCATGTATCTCAATTGGAACCCAGGTTTTGACAAGATGTGTATGTTAAAATAAACCTAGGACCATTGATGCCAAAAGGTATCGAGGGTCAACAATTAGGGATAAAATTATCACGTTCCCTACGGACTAGATTTTCTAAAACTTGTCGATGCCTAAAAGCATCGAGGATTAGCTATCAGCGAAGATTTTATTTATTCATTAGTGCTTACCCTTTAAGCCTTTTACCGATACCAGAGGGATAGGCCATCGACGATGTCCATGTGTGATGCATGTCATGAAAGAAAAATCCCTTTTTCCGATGTCGACGCAGATTGACGCTCGACGACCTCAGTCCTCTTGAATGATTTCTTTCATTTGTAATCCTTTCCGATGCCGAAATTTTGAGCGCATTGGGGAAATGTTTTTTCTATCGATTCTTTAATTAAATGTTAGTCTTTTAAGTTATGGTGGTTTTCACATGTTCAAGAAAACTTTTAGGGATTTTAATGAGAATAAAAAATGATAAGCAAAGGAAACATTTTTCATATTGAAGTCGAATTAGACAATGCAAAAGATCAAGTGGTACCCAAAAAGTAAAATTTGACATAGAATTTTTTTAGGGTGTGTTGAGTTCTCAACAAATGGCGACTTACTAGGTGAAAGAAGAATATTTGTTCCTCTTTCGTGCTCAGCTGATACCAAATCTGGTGGAGAACTTATTAGTTTTAAATCAGTGCTTCTTTTACTTTTTCATTTGAAATTCTATGGTTGATGCTTCCAGGTCTGTTTGTGGGGTTTTTAACCTTTATTTCTCCTTCATTTCCTATAACCCTGACTCATGCGCTCTTTTACAAAATTCTATTAAAGAATTCACTAGCATGGAGCCTTTAGTTACCTATACTCATTTTCTACGATGTTGTTATGCTGCCAGTGAGCATCCATAGTCTCGACGGAGTCACCCCGACATCACAAACCTTGCTCCATTGCCAGCGAGAATCCATAGCCCCGACGGAGGTATCTGCATACCCTCTCCTACTGTCCACTCATTTGATAAAGTCAATTTTATTTCGACATAAAGCCTTGAGAGAGTGGGAGAGGATGATGTCTGTTTATTTTGCAAAATGAGAGGGTTAAGGTGAATCCTTTGCTATATTTTCCTTCGTGGTTCATGTAGTCCTTTTCGGATTTCCTTCTTCCCCTTAAGGTCTTACCAAACCACTAAGAAGACTCTTCTAACATTTCCCCAAAGTTGTTCATCTATGCAAGTTAGATAGAGAGCCCTTCGAAACAACCGCAGGTTCCTCGACGCTTCTTGTGTTATATGTGAGCGATGAGTTAGCAACAAAGTTCTCTATGTTGCATTATTTGAGGTCAACCATTGTCTTGCTAAACATAGTCTTCAGAAGCAAAGAGGTCCAAAGAAAAGAAAAAGACAATAAAAAAATATGCATTTCGCAATCATGAAAACACGCATACAAAATTTTATTTTATTATTATTATTATTATTATTATTATTATTATTTTAATGGAAATATTGTTTTAGGGCTTGGCCATTTACAGGGACGGCATCAAGTTCCCCCCTCAGTTTCTGTAATCGATAAGTTACTGCCCCAATCTTCTCGGCCACCTGGAAAGGTCCGAGCCACAGATTCTGAAACTTAGAATGTTTTCCTTTAGGCTCATTTTCTCTATCCCATTTTAGGACTAGGTCTCCTACTTCAAAATTATTCTCTTTAGCCTTATGCTTGTCAAACCATGTTTTTACTATCTATTGGTGGGCTATGAATTTTGACTTAGACTTTTCCCTTTCTTATTCTAGAATGAGAAGAGTGTCAATTCTTTGTTGTATAAATGATGAAGGCTCCCCCCTAGAATCTTAGGCAAGTTGAAGAGATGGAAGATAAAGCTCGTTCGGGAGAATAACTTCTTGTCTGTATACAAGAAAGTATGGGGAATTTACTATAGCTTCTTTGGGTGTGCCCCTATCGGCCTATAAAGCGTTATGAAGTAGATTATGCCAATTTCTCTAGTTGTCTACAACCGTTTTATTCAATATTGTCACCAGGTTATTATTAGTTGATTCTGCCACTCTGCTTCCCCGTGGATAGTAATTTGTAGAGTATATAATTATGATTCCTTTGTCTAGTGAAAAATCTGTTAATAAGGTGGAAGAAAAATAAGATGCATTATCAAAAACTAGAACATAAGGGACACTGAACCTTGTAATTAGTTGTTGCTCTATGAATTGGATTACCACTTTATCATTTACATGGGTTAGAGGAATAGATTCTTCCCATTTTGTGAATTAATCGGTGGCAGTAAGTATGTACTTTTGTTTTTTTGAAGAGATTGGTGTAATTTCTCCTATGATGTCTAACCCCCATTGCTCAAAAGGCCTAGAAACAGTCATCGGTTGGAGTGGGATTGTTTCTCTTTTCTCTCTCCTAATTCTTATTTGACAAGTTTTACAGTTCCTAGCATAAACATGAGTGTCTTTGAACAAATTGGGCCAATAATAACAATCTCCCAGTATCTTATGAGAGGTGGTGTTTCCTACAAAATTTCCACCGGCAGTGCCATCATGGAGCTCCTTAAGAACTTTTTCTGCATATTCACATTTGAGACATCTTAAAAGTACCCCATCATAATTAATCTGAAAGAGTACTGGATTTATGAGGTGATGTTGTGAAGATTTTAACCTGAGAGCTCTCCTTTCCCTAGGGTTGAGGTTTTCTGGGCAAGTCCCATGGTGCAGGAGATAAGTCAAATTCTCATACCAATACTCTTTCCCTAGGGAAATGTATGAAGCCTCACCACACCATAATTACATCTCATTTTCCCATCCATAATCTTCATTTACTTGGTCCTGGGTTTCAGCTACAAGTTTTCACAACCCTTGCCCTTTAACTAGTTTGGCAGGTTTTATATCTAGATCAAATTCTTGGACTACTGCTATCCAATTCCCTCTTCTTTTCCCCATCTATTGTTGAGTGAACAATGATCGAACAACAGGGTGATGCACAATTACTTTGGTGTGGTTCTTGAGGATGTAAGATCTGAAGTGTTTCAATGCCTTATATACTGCATAGGCCTATTTATTGATAGCAGGATAATTAAGTTTGTCTCCTTGGATATTAGTTCTCATGAATGAAACAAAAGCCTCATTGTTTTCATAATCCCTCTGAGTCAATACTGTAGCTAACGACTGGTTAGAGGCGAAAGTATAGAGGAAGAAATCTATATTGAAATCAAGAATTCGTAACACGGGGGCTTGGGATATAATAGTTTTAATATTGCTGAAAGCATCCTTTCATTCATCGTCCCACATAAATTCAACATATTTGAGGATCATTTTTTGTAGCAGTCTGACAGTCTCGGTGAAATCTGGTGTCAATTTTCTTACAAAATTAATTTTCCCGAAGAAGGATTGCATTGTCGTTTTGATTTGAGGTAAAAATATTTGAGTTATAGCTTTGACTCGCTCAGGGTATATGTGAGTGCCATATTGGGATATAATATGACCTAATAGATTTCCTTCTTCCACACCAAAGATAGTCTTCTTAGGGCTTAAAGATATATCATATTTTCTACACCTTTCGAAAATCTAGGTTAAGTGTTGGATGTGCTCCTCTCTGTTCTTCGAATACACAGTCACATTTTCCAGATACACTACCACACACTTGTTGATCACCCTCAAAATTCTATGTCCATATCCCTTTGGAAGGTTTCACCTGCATTGATTAACCCAAAGGGCATACATTTGTAAGCAAAATCTCCTCACTTGGTTCGGAAGGTATTTTTCAAACGGTCTTCCTCTGGAACCAGAACTTAGTTGTAACTTGAGAAACTGTCCAATAGAGAGAAAATTTGAGAAATGGACATGGTCTGCAAGAGTTGATCCATCAGTGGGACTGGGTAGGTTTCCTTTTCTGAAGCTCCATTGAGGTTCCTAAAATCTATGCATAAGTGGATTTCTCTAGACTTTTTCCTCACCAGAACCAAATTTTCTACCCATGCAAAATGTCTTACCTGGAAGATAATTTTGGCATCTAAAAGTTTCTTCAACTCCTGACACATGAGAGGTTCCAGGGATGGATGATACTTCTAGAGATTTTGTTGGAAGGGTTTCACTTCAAGTTTTAATGGTATAGTGTGTTGAATGATGCAAGTATCATAAGTTTTCAGATCTTGGTAGGACCAAGCAAAGACATCTTCATATTGTTTGAACAATTTGAGATAAGATTTCCTTTCCTCTTTAGATATAGTCTTGCCAAGATTTATATTTTTTAGGTTTTCCAGGGTTCCGATATTTATAGTTTCATGCATGGGATGGGAACTACCGGTCTTCACATTTTTGGGCCCCTTAAATTGTTCTTTTAAGTCAAACAAATTTTCTAAATTAGCTATCCCCTTCGAGATTGTGTGAGACTTCGATTTGTCAGTTGGTTGACCTGTCCAAGGATCAGTTTTCATTGATTTTTCCTGGAATACTTCATCGTCAATAGCTAATTCCTTAAAATTATCTTGGTTAGTTAGAAATTTTATGATCTGTTCATCCCCTTCAAAGACCTTCCAATTAGAAATATTGTTAGGCACCGATGGTTTGTAGAGTAGTTCCATAGTCAATTGAGAGGATTCATAATATTCTAGAGGTGACAGCCTTGAAGCAATTGTGGCTAGGGAATCAACAAGGATATTCTTTTCTCTGGGGATCACGATGATATTGAAATCTTCAAAATGCTCTATTAACCTATGCACTTCATGTTGATAATTCTTCAGGTGTGGGGAATTGCAATGTATATTATTTCTTAATTGTCTAATGATAATCTTAGAATCTCCAAAAACCTTCAATTCTTTGACATTTAAGTCTATGGATTTATTTAACCCTTGTACTAGAGCTTCATACTCGACGGTGTTGTTTGTGCATTCAAATTCTAGCCTACAGGACAAGAATGATGTTTACCTTTTGGATCAATGAGGATGTAGGCTACCCCTGATCCTTCCTGTGATTTAGATCCATCAAAGTATATGGTCCAAATTTGTGAGAAAAAGTTAACCATTTCTTCCTTATTACTTTCTCCCTCTCCTATCTTTTGTCTAGTGATTTCTAGCACATGTTCTTGACAGAAGAGGGTTTACTCTATCGGTATCGGCGATTTCTATTGAAAAACCATTTCAGAGTTCTGAGTGAGAGGGAAAACAGATGGAAGAGGGGAGAAGTTCTTGAAATAGGAATCATAGGAATAATTACCTACCACAGGGAAATCTGTCAATGAGGGTTTGTTTAGGGTTTCTAGATCAATGACCATATGTTTCATATATCTCTCCCTATCAATTCTGATCATATTCTTGTGCCCTTTTAATGGGATCCAAAGGTGTGTCCAGCCTGTACTAAAGTATCCATTTAATTTCTCAGAGCAGTCTCGTCTTAACAATAATCCATAAGCTTTTGGGATGTCTACTATAATGATGTCAATAACTTGCAAAACCTTAGGATGCGTGGATATTCTGATCATTACATATTTAAGTTATCCCATGACCTTCACCTGGGTTCTATCTAGTTGTATTACATGTTTATCGCTCTTGAGAGGGACCATGTTTAGTTTTTTACAGATAGACAATGTCATAACATTAGAGGATGCTCCTGAATCAACCAAACGGTTATGGAGGTTCCTATTGAAGACTTAAAATATTAAAAGGAAAGGTGGGACAAAAGGTCTTCCCTTCTTATCTTCAAAACAAGTGTTAATAGTTGGTTTATTCCATAGGTCTGTGGGAGTTAGATTCCTTTGTTGATCATCGATCGTCGTAGGGTTTTCCACTGATCTCAAAGCTTGTAGCAGGAAGTCCTTTTGTTGATGGATCCTAAATATGTCCATAACTGATATATTAGCTTTTAACTTCTTCAAATCTTCAACTACATTGTAATCTAGTTTGGGCGATTCTCGGGTGTGGATGTTGATAGGGTTCTTATGAGGAGAAAAAGGTTCTTTCAGATGATTGGGAGTTGACCTTTCCCCTGACATTCGGGTATTAATAAGATATTTTGAGGCATGTGGACCCTTACTACGCGTTTTCACAATCGAGACCTCTACGGGGGTTTCTTGAGACTCAAATAAGTCGTCAGAAGCCATGATTAGGTTAGGATCCCATAGCATGGCTGTATATTCTGGTGGATCAATCTCTTCTTGATTAGCAACATTCATAACTGAACCGCTTGGTTTTTCGGTTAGCGAGGCTTCATCTAGGAACCGATTGGCCATCAAATTTATGGCATGCACCCATTGAGGTCAGTCTCTTTCGGAGTGATTTTTTTGGTGATAAGTACAGAAAGAATCAGATGCTACATTTCCTAAATCGATATTTAGGTTAGCTGAGGGAGTTTCAATTTCTTTGAATGACGGGTTTCTTTTAAAGAAAGGCTTATAGGGCCGTTGGCCTTGGTTTCCTTCCCCTGCGTTTCTCTTCATGTCTATGATCTCGTTTGATAATTTCTTAACCATGTGTTGACGGTCTTCTATGTCTCCATTACCCTTTTTGGGAGCTTGTTCTGCTTGTTTCCCTGGCGGTCTAGTCAAAAGGATTCCTCTCCTGGGAGGAATTTTCACTTCTTTTTTAACTAACGAGACCTGAACTTCATTACATCCCTTCATTTGGAACTCTATTGTCCTGGCTTCTTCAAAATTCTCATCCAGGGTTCGTTTAGCATCCCTCTTCACAAACATGGAAATAGAAGCTGGGAGGGCGTTAGAATATACTTCAATTTGCAACTCTTGAGTTGGTTTAGCTTCAGGTTGGAATTTGTTCAATATAGTTGTGAATATTTGATTGAAATATTTAACCTTATCCTTTTAACTCATGGTGGCAGTGAACAATTCATCCATCAAAGCTCCTGTAGTGGTTTCTTCGGCAAATTTATCTAAAAAATATTTCTAAAACTTGGTCCAACTAGTTATGGATACTACACGTAAGTTGAAATACCATGTGGAGGCAGCGTTCTCGAAAGTATAGGGGAAAAGCCTTCATACTACATCTTCATGTTGGACATTCATTAGTCTAATAGCCAGTATGAATTTCTTGATATGATCTTCAAGTAGTCCTTAGGTTTCAGGGTCAAACTTAGGAAGTAACTTCTCTAGATGTCGAGGAAGGTTATGGACTCGCCCTAGGATGGCCAAAGGATCTCTGGCCAACTAAGGTTGATTGTTTTGAGGTGGTTTCCCCCCTTCTTCCTCATGGTCGTTATTGTTTTCCATATATTCAGATCCAGAGTCAAAATCCTCTTCTTCCGAAAAATTGTCTGGTCCATATACGTCGTTGGCTGGTGTTTTGGGGACCATATTAAGAGGATGTTCGATTTCAGTGATTGTGAAGTCTATTAGGTTTTCTATTGTGTGCACGAAAACTTAGTTGGGAGTATTGACCATTGGTCTACTTATTTTTTGTCTTCGAGAAAGTATCAGAGCTAAAGATAGTGCACCGATCTGTCGGGCGTATGCTCTTGTGATTCTTCTGAATTGATTTAATTCCTCGTGAGGGATAACGTAAGGTATGTCAGGGAAAAAGTGTTTTTCCTTGATATGGGGTGATTTACTCGTTTCAAGAATACTCAATGTGTGTGGGTTGTCTTGGGAATGACTATCTATGCATGTGGGTTGTTTTGAATCTATAGGCTGTCTGAAATATTATGTGAAATATGTGTTCAACCATTCATTCTTCAGGCCCTCCTTCTAGCGCCAATTATGTTGATGGGTCCTAGATCACTTTAATTCAACAACATGAACCAAGCCCGCCACCGAGGCCCACTAGACTATGCAATGTTTAATAATGGAATGGTTCTCCAGATCTTGTGATCTGGTCAATTAATCGATGGGATTTACGTTTTTTGTGAAGGCTTCTCCTTCAGTTTGGACTTTCTCTTTTTTTGTATTTTCTCTTAGGTGGGACCGATATGAGATGTAAGCCAGTATAAACCATATTGGTAACAAACAAGATTAAGTTTAACTACTGGAGAAGAGGTTGATCTTGCGATAACCCACTACTCAAGCATACAAACAAAAATTCTATACCACAGGCCTAATACTAATATGTTAACCATACGAGCATCCAATTACTGTTTGAGATACTAATTATCAGGAAGAAAACACACATGCGATAAGATAATGGCAAGAAAAATAATTCACCTACTCTGATCATCCATCACATAATAACACAACGATTCATCTTCATCATTAAAGAAAAGAACTGTAAAACATTGCATCAGATAACTTAACAATAGATGTAATAGATCTTACTCATTACAACATCCATTCATGAGACAAGATAGGAAATAGTTCTTCTCCACATCCAATCACACATGCATTTGATGAAAATATAACTTGTCTCTGGTCTAGAAGGACTTCTCAATTAAGGGCAGCTCCAAAATAATTCTTAACAAACCAGAAAAGAGAGTTTCTTGCACAAACCATCGACCCTTGACTAATCGGTCGATGCTCTTATTTATAACAGAAAATTAACTAAAAATAACATCTAAAGTGTAGTTAAGAAAAACAAAACTCGCCACGTGGCGTTCTCTCCTAACATTTTTCTAACAGTCATCTCAAGATATCTCTTTAAAAGGATGAATCTTCTCATACTCCGACCAACTGATGAATAGTTCGTCGTAGGTGTTGGCGTATGGGAACCTATGTTGTTCTATCGTGGCTACGTAAATTTCTCTGATCTCCACTGCATGGGCCCAATACTTCACTAGACTGGTACTTAACTACTATAGCATATCCTGACCTTTGATCGTGTGTTCCATAAATCGTTGCACCTTTCATGGTGCTATGTCGGTCACCTTTTCTAGTCTTTTGGCCCATGAATAATCTTGCTTGGTGTGCGATTTGACTATGTCGCGCAATTCGGTAAAGTCGTCGGGCATGCCAAAATCGGGTAGTCTAATATCTTTCATCACCCGATTGACCTTCATCCAATGTCTCTCGCACTTGGCCCATTTCCCTTGAATCTCTTAGTGTGGCTCCCGAGACATCTTTGCCCAATACTCAGCTGATCTTTTTATGTGATCAAGACTACTTTCGCTCAACACCAGAATGTCATGTTCTTATTTATCTCGGCCCTATTGGACTGCACCAATGTAGTCGTTTCTTTCTACATCTTGTTGTGCCTTCTCATACCACCACTCCATATACTTTCACATTGCAAGTGCCACGAGGGTGTCCTCTTGAACCTTCGTGATTCTTGTAGTGAATAAGTGCCTCTCGTTGGTGAAATTGTTATAGGCCTCCTGGAATTCGCTCCTTAAGTACACCACAACTTGTGTGGTGTCATGATAATACTTAGCTAAGTGGAAAAAATGTTCTAGTTCTTTCAGGGTGGCGGCTAGCTCCTTCTCATCTCTTTTGGCTCTATCTAAGGTATCATTTGAGATCACTTTCCCAATGCCGATAAGTTAAGATGTTTTGGCATTTTCTATGTTTATCAGATTTTCCTTTGTAGTGACGAGGATGGAATGATCCAAAGTGATCCTCCTCTTCTTAGTGGTCTTCTGGATGAAAACCTTCCTCCTTGGATCATAGGCGATCGTATATATGCTAGCTACTTCATCCACAGGTTTGGGAATTTGTTGATCTCTCCATGTGAGTGTATTTCCTACACCTCTGATGGTGTACACTTGTTCGAGGTTAGATTCTTGAACTTCCTCATTATGTTCTGAAGGCCCAACTTCTGTTTTCTGTTCATCGAGATTTTGGGCACCGATTAAAATAGAGGTTTTAAGGATGGACTCGATACTTACTTGTTAATCGGCCATTGAAATTTCGATTTCCTGCTGCGGAGCTCCTTTCTTTGGCTTGCTCGATCCTAATTCATCTTTCGGACTGTTCTCCTGGGTCTCCCGTGCATCCAGTACTTTGGTGTCTAGGACACTATCAGTTTCCTTTTCTTTCTGTGGGACTTCCTGGGTTTGAACCTTGGGAATAGAAGAAGATGTCTTCTTAGGTTCCTTTTCTTCTTCAACATGCATGAGAGTCCCAAGAGATACCTTTGGGCTCTCATCCTCGTCATATATCCTTATGAATTCGCTCAAGGGATTTGATGTGCTAGTTTCCACTGATACCCAGACTGTTTCTAGCTAAGTCGCCACACCTGCCAGTGATCTAGCCGGTGGCCTTGTGAATTCAAGGTCATCCAGCATGGAAATTTCATCAATATATATAAATTTGGGGCCGCTTGTACCCACCTGGCTTCTCTCTGGGTTATTAGCAGAGGATCCTGTCATTTCTGATAGGTCTGGGTCATCTTATAGCTGATCAGGCACCCGTTGCATACTTTCTAACATGAGCAGTCCCCTTTCCCACGTGTCCTATGACAAAAGGATATATCTGCCTTGCATTGGGGCTATCAAGGGGGCTTCGGCTGCTTCAGATGCTATCCTTTCTTCTCTTTCCCTGAGGGATCCTTGAGTTGATTGTTCAAGTGTTGTTGCTTGCTCATCTAGGCTCATATATTTGAACCTAGTCATTCTAGGATCAACTATCCTTGCCACAGCTTCATCCCAATCCTGAGGGTTTTCCATGAAGATTTCATCTTCGAACCTGTCATGGGCGTATGGATAGCAGGACAATACTTGCAATGTGTGCTTCAAAACTAGACCCTTTGGGTCATGTTTGAAAATCGGCCAGTCTAGAATCAAAACTCCAATTGGATCAACCCTTCCTACTTGGATTGAGCTATGTCTTTTACCATCTATAAACCTATATGGAATCCATAAGGTATGAATGCTTGCTTCTTATCTTTTACCATAGTAGTGTTGTAACCCTACAGGATGGCTTGGTAGCAGATTTCCCCTACTACTAGTCAATCAGGGACATACACTGGTAACAGGTGTGGTGCTCTAGTGGATCTAAAAACCCTGATGTAGGTATCATGCTCATCCAGATACCAGTGAAAAACCTTTGATATCATCTTTTTGGCCGCAACCGACAGTCTTGGACACTTTTTCTTGAAAAGCATAAAATGAATGTGCGTGATAAATTAATCATAGATGAGAGAGTAGGATTTCTTGTACTTGTTCTCCCACAAGATGTCTAAGTACACATGGACCAGGATTTCTGAGGAGTTCCAGTTCAAGTTCATTTCGACAAAGGCATTTTGGGCACAGATGACCTCCAATAAATAGGAAGCCATGTAGAAGGATTTAGTGTCTCCTTGTTTTGGCGTTTCAGCTTGTTGTATGAAAGTGCTCAGCTGTTTGGAGATGATGGCACCCCAATTAAAACCTCTTCTAGAAATGGCTATAGTATAAGAAAGAGGCATCCAAGCCTCTGAAAACCTGGAGAAATCTTTCTCCCCATGCAACTGACAGAGGAGGGCCATTAGATAGATGTACGACTCCCTTAGGTTGGATGTTAGTGAAGCTTTTATTTCTTTGTTAGTGCTTACCCTTTAATCCTTTTACCGATACCAGAGGGATCGATCATCAACAATTTCCTTGTGTGATGCCTGTCGTGAAGAAAAATCCCTTTTGTCAACGTCGACGTAGATCGACACTCGGTGACCTTGGTCCTCTTGAGTAATTTCTTTCATCTGTAATCCTTTTCGATGCCAAAATTTTGAGTGCGTTGGGGAAATGTTTTGGCCGTCGATTCTTTAATTAAATGTTATTATTTTAAATTATGGTGGTTTTCACATGGTCAAGAAAACTTTTAAGGATTTTAATGAGAATAAAAAATGATAAGCAAAGGCAACATTTTTCATACTGAAGTCTAATTAGACAATGCAAAAGATCAAGTGGTACCCAAAAAGTAAAATTTTACATAGAATTTTTTTTAGGGTGTGTTGAGTGCTCAACATGATCTCAGTGTAATTCACGACAAAATGATGAAGAAAGTTCGCTTTCCTCTGTAAGCTCTGAAGCTAGGGTATCATGCACATGGGAGGCAATTGAAATATTTCCTCAACTTTGAGAGGATCAACCAGGATCCTTGTTGTCAAAACAATAAAACCTAAGACATGACCCAACGTCACACAAAAACTGCACTTGTTAGGATTCAAGCAAATCCGATAGTAGCAACATCGCTCAAAGATTAGTCGAAGATGAGCGAAATGAACAGATATCTTGCGAGAGCATGATGCTAGATCATCAAGATATTACTCGACTATATGTCTAAGGACATGAAAAGAAAATGACATGGCCCGATGAAAGGTGGCTCAAACATTCTTAGGGACAAAAGGCATCTTACGATACGTGAACTTGCCCCAAGGACAAATAAAATTTGTTTTATGTTGGTCTTCAGGTTTGATCTAAATCTGATTGTATTCCAAGAAACCATTCATGAATGAAAATACCTCGCAGCCAATGCATTCATCGAAAATATGATCGATGAATGGGGTGGGAAAATTATCTTTTAGATAGGCCTTATTCAAATCATAGAAGTCCATGCACACGCAAATTGTACCTTATTTCTTATTAACCAAAACCGGGTTTGACACCCATTCCATCAACTGTACAAGGTAGATAAAACCGTCTTTGAGTAGTTTTTCTACTTCGGCCTTAATTTTTTTCTCCTTTTGAGGATTCACCGAACAAAGCTTCTTTCAGACCAACTTGGCATCATGATAAGTTGTAATTTCGTTTTCAAAAATTCTTGGGTCAATTCCTAGCATTTCCTTGTAACACCAGGAAAAAACATCGCAAAATTACTTAAATAACTCAGTATAAGTTTGGATCTCTTCGGGGGAGAAGTCCACTGTGAAAAAAACATTCTCCACAATGCTAGGGGTTTTGGAGATATCTACTGGGATCGTTGTAGAGATAGTTGCGATGTTACCCTTAGCATAAACTTTGTGCATATCCATAGGATTGATAGGACAAGCGCTATCTCCATTCACAGTCGAAGCAAATTCTCTCGCCTCCTTAACTTGGGAAGGAAGTAAGATCTATGATGTAGATCATCCCAAGGTTTGTCGCAACCATTCAATGCCTCGAGAATCACCTCGTCATAGGGAAATACCATGTCTAAAGGATCTTCAGTGGAAATAGAACCTTGAGCCCAAATATTGTCGAGGACTGGATATAAATCTTGTGGGGGAGTCAGATCGAGGTTGGCCGAATTCTACTGGACAATGTTGTATGCAACCTCATCCATGGACAAGGGCATGGCCATGCTAGGATGCCATGTCCCTTCCATCGAAGCCAATGGGGAAGGTAAAGTCCATATATAGTTAAATTAAGTTGTTTGAAATGATGACACTTGAAAAATTACATCCCTAGGCTGGTCGGGAACAACTGATATAACCTTGACATCACCAGAAGGCGATGGGTAATCAAAAGTTCCCATCAATGATGGAAACAAACCAACACCTAAGTTGACAATGTCGGGGTGTGTATTTTCAATCATCGAGACTGTGGAAGCCCCTGATGAAGGGTCAGGATGGGAGAAGGACAAATGGTCAATGGTCAAAATCCGTCCTTCATGTGGAAAACACAAGACCTGAAAAACCATATCAACCATTGCATGCATCGCATAAGTCCAACTCCTTCCTAACAATAGGTTGTAGTAGAGAGGTGCATCGACCACTTCAACTTTGACACACATGATTTTTCCTGCCAACTTCACGGGAAAAGAAGGAATGATTCCATGTGGTCTAAACGATCGATCATCAAACATCGTAAGAAACATAGGAGACAGAGACAAACTGGGTTGGCCTATGACATTCCAACAGGCCAATGACATCACGCAAGTCGAGACACCCTCACCAACCACTGTATGGAAAATGTCCTGAGTAAAATATTTCTTGGTGTAAGACACTACTATCTGAAACATAATGTGGTAAGGAAGACGAGGTTTTAAGTCGGTTGGATAAAAAATGATCACTCTCGGGTTACAAGTCTCTGTCAATCCCAAGATGGATAAAAATGATTTCCTTTGTGAAGGGAAACTCTGGAGGACTTCCAAAGCAGACATCGAGCAAGGGGTTTGCTCCAAATCCTCCACAATGGAGTAGTTCTAGGAGACCCTCGTGTTTGGATTATGAGAATCCTTTTTAAACACACCTTTTGGGATGCGAGTCATCGTTTCTCCCACCATCTTCTCAATATGGAGAGGAGTTGGTAGTTTCATGTATTATTTTCCATTTTTGACAGATTCCAACATTCTGTAATCTCGATCCCTGGTCATTATATTATCCTCGACATTCATAATGTAAATATTCATGGCCAGGTTTTTATTGGTAGTCGCAGGGGGCCCTTGACTGCCCCTTTCCGCGCTCGAGGATGTTGAATCTTGACCCATGTTTTTCCCATGTGGAAATGGGTTCATCAACACATCAGGTTATTGTTGTACTAATAGATTCTTAGCTTCTTCAAGTCGAGGGCACAGATGAGTCGGGTGGTCTTCCGTGCAAAGGTTACATAGATACTTTGACTTCGTCTTCTCCATTTTTCCCCCGTCAACATTGTTGGTAGTGTTTTTTTCCCCTTGACCCTTCTTGTTTTGTTGTTTCTTCTTTCCCTCAGGATGTTGGTTGTCCTTAGGGTTTTTCAACTGCACACTATGTACATCTGATGCTTGGGTAGGGGGAACAACCAAACTAGAGGTATGGTTGGCCATAGTATGTTGTATCAACAATTGTTGTGATTGATTTGACAACAAATCAGTGGAATCTACTTGCGTTGAGCCCACAATAACATCGACATGGGGTCCAGAATTTTTCTTGTCCTTATCGATAATAGACCGTGGCGCATATGGAAAAATCTCATAGATCATGTCAAACTCAGAGTAGATCAGTTCAAGCTGCTACACTCTCATAATCGCCTCTTCCTCTGAAAACACTCCAGAAGTCGCAACATCCTTGGATATGCACGACACAAAAGACTTCAGGAACCACTTCAGCAAAAAAGAATTAGGTACATGGACCTTAATTAAGTCCTTTCGACGTATCCATTCTCAGATATGAACCGATATGTGGTCAGCTTTGGTTTTCTCAAAGTTGGCCAACAATTCAGTGTTAGCATTGTATCTCACAGGTAACTAGAAATGGTTCAATAAGACCATCGTCAAGTCATTGAAGTAAGAGTACCTTGAGAAATCGAGCTCAATATACCATTTTGCGACACTCCCTATAAGAGTGTTACACATTATTTTGGTCACCCTAGTGATCAACTGACGACATGTGCTTAAATCACTTCCATGTTCAATGAAAATATTAAAAGAGACTTTTCTCCAAGAGAAAAGTTGTTTTCTTTTACTCCCTCAAAATCTATGACAAGGAAGATCATCGCACCCTGCTCTATTCTTGGTGTGCGACGATTCTTTATCATCACAATCTACACCAAATATGGACTACAACGTTGTTGCAGGCTACCTGTGCATAGGGTGCGATGATGCTTGAGAAAAGGAAAAGTCAAAATTCACGATTGTTTTAGAAGGGAATCTTCTAGAAGATGAGGTGGGATCCGATTGGTTTGGATATTACTCACTTCTCTTATTTAGTGGAATCATCATAATCTCCTCATGTATCCCTCTTTCACCCTATATAAAGAGGGATCTCTCATGGAAAAGGCTAAGGTTTGCATATTCATGAAGAGTTCTACTATAGATTATACTTGAGATAGATTTGCTTTAGCTCTGTAAGTCATATTGTGGATCTTATTCATCAAAAGAATTGGAGCAAAGGTGTGTGTGTTGGAGAAACGATCCATCAAAAGGGATATTGCAACATTAAGGCATGGGTTGTAGTCTCCACTTTCCATTTTAATATAATGCAGCAATACATTTCTTCCCTATAAAGGTGTCTTGGCTTTTATTGTATAACTCCTTGATCTTATACATATAATTCATTGGAATATATATCTTTCATTGTATAACTCCTTGATCTTATACATATATTCATTGAATATATATATATATATATATATATATATATATATATATATATATATATATATTTGTTGTTCTCTCTCTCTTTGTTGGATTTTTCTTCTTAAATAGGTTCACCATCCAAAAAATCCAAGGATGGAGCGACAAGGATGACACTAGCGAGGATCAAGCTTCATTTAAAAGGCATGTCTCTCATTCCTCTCCGAACTAGTTTATATGACAATGGAATCTAAGGTGAAGTTTGTATTATGTATTTTTTTGTTCTAACTTCCTATGGAAGTTAGGAACATTAGTTTTCATATGAACTTACTGATTTTTCTGATAACAAAGAGTGCGTTGAAAAATGTGCAACTAGACGGAGTCGTCCCTCAGTGAGCTTGATGAGCACCATAAATGAAAAGTTGTCAGGTGATCACCTAGATCTTCGCTAGGATTGCATTCAAATTTTGGAATATCTGAGGGAAAATTAGTCGGCATGGCGGGCCAATGTGGATCGTGAAAAATTGGGTCGTTCAGTAATATTGACAAGTCTAGTAGATGTAGCCTTGCTAGAAACGATAGTTTATGTTGAGTACTATTTACATGAAAAGATGATCCTGGAGTTTGATTGGCACTAGGTTGTCAGGAAAAGTTAGACTGTTGGCCAGGGTTTTGGTAAAAACCATGGCCTTGAACAACATATGGAAACTGTTTCTATTGGGGTATCATCGGTTGATTCTCGTAATTGGATGACATAGCTTACGCGAGGATTTCTCCCTGCGTTTTGTTCCAAGAATTTTGGAAGGGGATGCCCCCAACCGATCTGAAGGACATGGGTATGGAGCCCTTCCTGGGGTTCCATTGAGTATGGAAGGGGTTACCCCCAACCGACATCCCCTGTGAGGTAACTAATCCCTTCCAAGGGTTCCAAAGACCCTAAGTGGGGAAAACTCCAGTCATCACTCCCTGTGAAGGAATAGTACCCTGCACAAGGTTTTGTTTCCAAAAATCGAGGTTGTCCTCGACCGATAAAATAAATGAATAAAAATATTTGTTACCAAATGCACCAAACAAATATAACGACATAGATCCCACCAACGTTGTATAATATGAAGGTCCTAAAGTTCCTTCTCCAAACAAGTTATAATTAACATTCGATCCGATTGGTTGCTGGAAAGAACCACTGAGCGAGGGGGACGGAGGAGGTATATGACCCCCACAATAAGGGATAACATTAAAGGGTATTGAAGTTCTGCCAATCGATCCTTTCATGGGAGTGTTTGAGCTCCCCACCCCCAGAACCATGGTCTGTAAGGTGGAGTAGGTAAGAACCAATTTCAAATCAAATTCAGGCATCCCATATGAGAATGGAGGGCCTATTGCACTTTGAGAAAATGGAGCGGTGGTCGAAGTCGATAAGGGTATCAAACCACTTCTCGAAGTAGAGGGATTCGAGACCACTTTGGTTTGGACTGGAGAAGGTGGGAGATGAGGTATGATTCCCCCTGCGGTAGTATCCATAACTAGAGTATGGGGATTCCTGGATGAAGTAGCAACATTCACTTCCATTGTCTCTTGTAGGACTTGCTGGTGCTCATAAGGTGTCACCTCAGGTGGGACAACTTGTATCAAGATCGATGCTCACAAGTCAGTGATCGAAGGGTTGGATGGAATGAGAGCCTTTGCCTCAAGGTAAAAAATGTTAGGTTCCTTCGGAGTCGAATAGTCTCCTCGCGGAGCAGGTTTAGGCACCGTTTCCTGCGGCCCGGTCGCTTCGAACGACCCTTGTTGGTAAAGTCTTCTCCATAACGGTGATAGAGGTGGATCCAATGTAACCTGTGACAGGCCATGAATCCTTCACGACCGATGGAGCTATTGATATTCCACCTTGTGAAATGATAAAATGACATAGTAAGGCTTAACTAGCGTATAAACACAAAGAACACACTAAAAATTTCCTAAATACAAATCAAGAAGTTGATTATCTAGTAGGAAGGACAGTTATGCCAATCAACACTAGAGAAACTAACCGGTGTAAGTGCAACTCAAACATGGAAGCACCCTTCGGGTATACTTTGCGAAGCGTGATATGTTAAGAACCAAATATCAATATAGCATAGAAAAACCTCAGAATAAGTACTCAACGCCTTGAAAAAAAGATAAATTCAGATAATAAGCCTCTTCGAGGGGGCCACCTCCTTATGCCCACATAAATGTACAATTACAAGATGATTCAAAATGAAAATTTCTCCTTGGTATATATAGGAGACTAGGAGGTATAATTACAACTAATGGCCTAAAGCCGACATAAATAAAATAACATTACTAATATAATA
>SNQJ01S0166550.1:12737-31239 GCA_010110895.2 Picea sitchensis | reverse complement strand
CTTGAAATAATATTAGCGAACGAAAGAGAAATTATTATTGTAATGCAAAATCAAGAAAGGACAAGTTGTAACCATGAGAATGTAAGTGCATCATTTCATGATTCTATTTGTCCATTGTCAATTCATGATTCAATGATTCTCTTTGTCCATTGTCCATTCATGATTTGAGTGTAAATAGATTGGCCAACATTATGCACCACTTAATGAGTCAATGATTAACATACTTCCTTTCCATATTGTTTGTTTGATGGTGATGGTGAATAACGTGTTTCCAATAAAAAGGATGGAAAACCAATAATCCAATCATTATCGTAGTGCATGGTGCATAAATATAGTCAAATTGAAGGAAAACAATAATTTAGAACTTTTCATGGGTGTAATATTCTCCTCATTAAATATGCCAATGTCGTAAAAGTATGATGCCCCTTTCACCCATGTATCTTTGGAAATATATTTATATTCCAATGTCGTAAAAGTATGGGTGTAATATTTTCCTCATTAAATATGCCAATTTGTCATAAAAATATGATGCCCCTTGCACCTATGTATCTTTGTAAATACATTTATATGCCAATGTCATAAAAATATGAATTTCCCTAGATAATGTCATAAAACATGCCCTCCATAAGGTATCTTTTTACCATGAATTTCATCCTTGAACCATGCACAAGTCCTTGAAAAATCACACAATTCCTTTGGAAGTAATATTTTCTTGAAGAGTGGGACACAAGCATTGTCCTATGGTTTGGTAAACTAATAATGAGTCTCCTTATCCAAGATATGCTACAAACCCAATTTCTTGGGACATAAATGAGCTAATTGTAAGGCATTCCATCCATGCTTGTGGCGTTAAAGCATAAGACATTCCCTTTTGTTCTAATATTTGGTTTAGGAGCGCAACATGTTCCTAATTAAAAGGTTTGTCACATCATGGGCGGGTATTTTGTCCCAAGAAATTATTAGGGGATAAAATATAATGACTTAGGCACTATACACCATTTCTAAGAAATGGTGTGAGGTTAAAAAACAAGGCTGTAGGGCCTACATTTTTCGTCTATGGTTTCATGTGGTCCATGAATATGGGCCCATACCACAAAAAGTTCACTTTGGTAGGAATTTAGGCTTAAAACTGGGATACAAGATTAGTTCCAAGATTGGAAACACGGAGGAAATGTCTTTGATACCAATAAAATGTTTGAAGATGATATCCAGGGGAGTATGCCATGAAAAATAATTTGATGGCATGCAGATCACATACAAGGCCCTAGACCACAACATAATTCCTCCATATGTATCTTTTTTCCAAGAATGACATACAAGTCCACTTCAAAATTTTGGTGTACCATGGAAGAGTATCCTATCCCGTGACATGATCTAAATCCAAAGAAATAGGATACAGGCCCTATACAAAAACTCTAAGGAACTTTATCCATTCACAAATATCTAGACCATGACATTGAGTCTCTAGAAGTAATATTTGGTTGGATAGTTGGATATGGGCTCAATTTATGAGATTTAATGCACCAAGGACAAGTTTGTTATCCCAAGACATTCTTTGGTGTACAAAACCAAGGGATTGAGCCCTACATGGTAGATCTAAGGAACATGGGCCATGCATGGGGACCTTGACCATGAGATTGTTCTCTCCAACATAATATTTGGCATAAGAGTGGGACAAAGTCCCAATTCCAAGGTTTAAAACATACTCTACAAATTCATATCTACAAATTCAATAATACTCTTTAGTTTCAAGATTTGTAATCAATACGATGAGCTTGATATACTACTACATTGTTTAATTTTTTTTGAGATTTTGTTTCACATTGTTTCCAAGATCATCAAATGATAAAGTCATCTTGACACACTAGTGATGACTAGTAACTTGATGTGATAAACTCGTGATGGAATTCATGGTTGATGGATTCTTGGTGAAAAAGTGAAGGAATACAAGGAAAAGACAATGTGTGTTATAGTATATAGTTAATCAACTTGAATATTGTATGAAGTAAAATATACCACATAATGAGAATTCTTGTTGCAAAAGTAAGAAATCAACACCAGGAGTAATCACTAAAAATTTCCCTAGTTGCTAGAGAATGTGACAATTGTTGGAGAATGAGACAATGACTATAGAAGTTATGTGTGAGTGTCAGATACAATCTTCATGACCTTTTCAAAAATATGGTTGTTAGGATTAAAGAACAAGTCTAGAGATAGGTTTTGTGTTCCATTTAATTGTTTTAATGAAGTCAGAATTTGTTCAAGAGTTTTACGGTTAATTGTGTTGATTTATTTATGTTTTCCAACAGTTAAAGTATTGTATTGTTTTATTATTATTTAATATGAAAAATTATCACAACTGAAAGATAGATATCTATAGAAAAATAAGATGTATTTGTTAGAATATAGAAGATTGTGTGCTCATTTTACCATTGACGATACCCTTGTCACCCAGCCATAGGCCGAAGCCACCCTTCGAGCACCTTAACCTTGACTGAGAATTACTCTGGAAGCAAACCGTAGGCTAGATAGCCAAGCAAGGTGTAGTGCACCTTCCTCCAAGGATATCGCACCAACAATAGCTGATCAGATAGTCCAAACCCTAGCCAAGAGATAGTCCAAACCAACACTGAAACTGGTTGTTGTAGCAGCTACACCTGTAGCTCTCCTCCACATGTGCGCACCAAAATGGGAACTGTAGTGTGCACTAATTTCTCTCTGCAATTCTGAGATGTGTCAAATGAGAACTGGCACCCTGTATTTATAGTGGTTCTGCAGACTTGTTGGGGCCAACTTCTCCTTCTGGATATGTGTCTATTTAGTATATTATTATTATTTATGGCCGACTTATTCTCTTGGACGATAATAACCTAATATTAATTATCTTCTTGAGCTGACAAGACTTCTAGGGTTATTATCCAACTCGTTAGGGTTTTCTCTTGCTTTCTGGAGTCTTCTATTCTCGTCAGGTTTACACATGGAGGTAAAATCCTCCCGCAACTACCATAATATTAACAATATCCTCAAGGAAACCCTAAATGGGGATAAAACCTTGAAACTTTCCTTAGTATAGATTCCTCCAACATGTACAATTTCATACAATTCTCTTTCATGAAATCAAGACCAAAGAGACCCAAACAAGAACTAAGAATAGCCTCCTAGATAAGTGCATACTACTCTCTTGTACTTATATCCAATGAGTGATCAAAATGACTCAATACAACCTCTATTTATACTCTAAAATACCTAAAAGACATGAATTATGGATAAACCCTTTCAAAATTACACTTAGGAATAACCAATACAATTACACTTAGGAATAACTTCTGAAATTACATAAAATCTGAACACTCCCTCTTAATGAGGAAGGTATTATTTCCGACACATACTCCAACATTGTCGCCATCCACACAAGATCATGACCATTGACTATCGGACACACAAATATATACATCACAGGAAATCCATAGTGACTTCACAACATGCATCCAGGGCCAGTGGGAATCTCTCCAATAGTTACGACATGTCATCATGAAACTATCCAGTTTCCCACAAAAAACTCATATATCTTTATGCATGACATCTAGTACCTTGTGATAAAATTTGTACCTCATCTCTTCAGCATGCATCCAAGGCCGATGGGTAGCTCTCCAATAGATACAACATGTTATCATGACATCCACTACCCTGTGATAACATATGAATCCATCACTCCCTCTGAAGAGGGACTACACCGAGCTTGTCCCTAAAGTACTCAAACTTCCTCCTTTGCAATGAATTTGTCATCACATCCACAACTTGCTCATCGATAGCCACATATGGGATCCTCAATACTCCCTTTTTCACCATATCCCTGATATAATGATACCTGATTTCGATATGCTTCGACTTATCATGAAACACCAGGTTCTATGAAAATTTTATACAACTCTGGTTGTTGCACAAGATACAGGTCGCCTCCATAGAAATATTGAATAATCCAGTCATCAATTTCTGAAGCCACACTTCTTCACAAGTTATTTCGCATGATGCTACATACTCTGCCTCATCCATATTGAGTGATACACATTACTACTTCTTACTGATCCATGAAATCATATTGGATCCCAAATTGAAGCAACATCCTAATGTACTTTTTCGGTTTGTAACACTACTAGCCTAATCTGAATCCAAATATCCAAGTATACTAATCTCACTATTTGCAACATACTTGAGCTCGTAATCCATTTTACCTTTATGGTACCTCATCACATGTTTTACTACAATCAGGTGAACATGTCTAGGGTCCATCGTGTATTGATTCAGGGTGTTCACAACAAAACATATTTCTGGTCATGTATTCATCAAATACATCAATGATCCAGTCATCTTCATGTATAATGTATCATCCATAACCTATGAAGTAATATCATCCAACAACTTCATATTTGATTCCATCGGTGTAGCCATCAATTTACAACCCAACATCCCGAACCTCTTCAGGATCTCCACAACATATTTTCCCTGATTTAGAAAGATCTCATTCTTCCTCTACCATACCTCTAGACCCAAAAAGTAGTACATCAAACCTAGGCCTTTCATTTTGAAATTTGCAATGATTTTTCTCTTACACTCAGTGATGAGCTTCTCCACTCCTGTCAAGAACAGGTCATCCACATATAGTAGTAATATCATTGGTCCATCATCCTCAACCTTGAAGTATAGTTTAGGATATGCACTGCTCTTAGTAAATCCCAAGCTCATCATAAAACCATAAATCCAACCATACCATGCTCTTTGTGCCTTCTTCAATCCATATAATGCCTTCTTTAACCTACACAAATGTGTCTCCCTGTCATGTGTCTCAAATCCTTGTGGATATTCCATGTAAACCTCTTCCTCTATTACCCCATTCAAAAATGTTGTCTTCATGTCAATCTAACGAACCTTCCATTTCATCACAGTAGCTATTGAAAGAATAACGCTTACTGAAGTATATCTTTCCATAGGAGAAAAAGTATTCTCGTAGTCAATTCCTTCCTTATGAGAAAATCCTCATGCTATGAATATAGCCTTTTATTTATCAATTCTTCCATCTACAACATGCTTCGTCTTGAATATGCACTTGGAGCTTACAACTCATTTTTCCTTGGGTCTTGGAACCACATCCCAAACATCATTCTTCACTATTGACTGGTATTCCTCGACCATGACATCCTTCCATTCTTTCTTTCCTACAACTTATTCATAGTTAGTAGGCTCTGCATCAATGATATCACACAATAATTCCACATAGCTTGGATACGATTTTGGTTTCTTGAATTTCCTAGATGATCCATCATGGGCACCATATCCCTCTGCATCCCTGATGGCCTCTTGTTCCCAAGATGGTATTCTCTTTTTTGTAGGCTTCTCCACAAGCCTCTGTAGTTTTTCCATATCCTGATCCTCATGAATGGATTCCTCTGCTTTCACTTATCTTGTCTCTATGGCTCTAGGAACTCCATTCTCTTCATCATGAGATTCCTCTACACAACCCTTCTTTGAATTTTGAAAAGCTAGATCCTCATCGAAGGTGAAATCCCTACTAATCATGATCTTCCAATGATTGGGAATGTATACTTTGTAGGCCTTCGATGTGTCACTGTACACAACAAATGTACCTTCTTTCCAGATGGGTCCAACTTTGTTCTCTTGTCCTTGGGGACATGCACATATACAAGAAATCCAAACATCCTCAGGTGGCTGACCTCTAGCTTATCTCCTAAAGACATTTCCTCTGGTGTCTTGTTTTCAAGAAATCGATGGGGACTTATGTTCTGCATGTACATAGCTTTCATCGCATCTTCTTCCCATAGATACATAGGTAAATCTTGATCATGGATCATGGCCTTGACTGCTTCCATAATCGTTTAATTCTTTCTCTCTGCCACTCCCTTTTGATGCGGATTATAGGGAGTAGAGAGCTCCCTCTTAATCCCAACTTCTTTGCAGAAATATCATAATTCATCTGAGATGAATTTTCCTCCATTGCCTGATCTCAATGTCTTTATCTTCCTTTCTATTAGGTTGTCTACTAGTGCCTTGAATTCCTTGAACTTACCAAATACTTCACCTTTTGAATTCAAGAAGTAGATCCAAGTTTTGCGTGAGTAATCATCAATAAAAGATACATAATATATGTACCCACTGAGTGATGGTGCTGACATCGGTCTGCATACGTCCGAGTGTACAATATCCAAGAATCCTTTGGCTCTGTTATCACTGATTGGAAAGGTTTTCTTCACATTCTTTCCTTGTGCACAACCTTTGCACATGCCATCTAGATTCACCTGAATATCTAGTAGTCATGTTACCAACTTTCTCATGATTGGTAAAGCTCTGTAGTGTAGGTGGGAAAATCTCCAATGCCATATCTCACTTGAATTCACAATGTCGTGAATCAATGTTGAAACTGAGCATCCCAGATTTGCATATCATATGTGATGATTATTTGTAATATCTTGGCAATAGTGGAGCCAACCAATTGAGCTAACTTTACACACTCGAGCAAATCAACAAGAGTGATATTGTTGGTACCTTGCGATTCTCAATTGACCCATAAGAGACAAACATGTTACAAAGAAGATTTGGACGTAAAAAGAGAGATAATATTTCAAATTCTCCTCTTAATTAATCGAGTTAAAATGAAATGACAAAAATCGTAATCATCTTATCGAATCACATTTTCAAATAAATTTTCACTTTTTTGTTTTCTCTAATTTCAATAAAAATATCTTTAAAAATAGCCAAATAATATAAAAGAACTAAAAATATTTATATTTCTTACACCCTCAATTATACATAAATACATATTTTTCAATGCCTATACCTTTTATGATTTCAATGAAGCTTAATTCTAGTCCTTCTAACAATATATAGAAATTAAAAGGTCAATATTATAACAATGTGCATAGGTTTTAAACCTTTTAATACACAAAATACTATAATAGACATTAACAACATTGATGACCTGGATTTAAATTTTATTATAATACTTTATAATTTATTATTATATTTACAATTGAGGTTATATTTCTATTTATATATGTTTCTATCATATTTAGTTAGCTTAGTCCGATTTAATCACAAACGAATGGCTCGGTATTAAACTATATGATGACATTTGGTTAACTAGTTCTTTTCATGTTATTTAAAATTGTACAAATATCGAATCTTCTCCTTTTGGTACATGGTAGAGAATATTTGCACATAATTTCCTTTCCAAAAAACATTGTGAGCAAGCACAATGTGCTTTGAGTTTTTTTTATCTATTGTTTAACTGTAATTATGTTTTGTGCACCATAAACAACCCACACAAACTCCTAACCTTCTAAAAACACAAACTCTTAACCTTCTAAGAAAATGTGTTTCTTGAGTGTTATTAATTGCTTGACATTGATTAATTCTCTCCTATAATTTTTATTTTTTTTATGTTTTTGTGGATCATTAGTAATTATTTTTACAAATCACCAAATTATGAAATAGATGACTCTCTTCAATTATTTTTACAAATCACCAAATTATGAAATAGATGACTCTCTTCGCACAAAGTTTCACATGCATATATGGATAGTTGGGTTTAAATATGTATGTTTATGTTGTGGTTAGATGAATTGTTCAGTTATACTTTTGACACAATCTAGTTAGTATATGATTTTGGTTGCTCATTAAAAGATATTCTCATACTTATTTTTATATAATGTGATTCATATAATAACAATTATATTGTTTTTTTCTAAATTAAAAAAAGAAAGTTTCACATATATGATTTTAGCATGTTTGTTCGATTTCTTTTAAAACTTCAATATATTACTCATGTAAGCATTCTTCTCATGTAATCATTAAAATAATAAATAATAACAAAATGAAATCCCATTGGAATGACCAAGTTTTCTAATAATCAATTTTTTACATTCCATATATAGTTATTGGATAAATATAAATATGGTACAAATAAAATAATATATGAAAGAGTGAAGCACATACACACGGCCAACAATTTATTATATCTCTTAAATACAAGAAAATTGCATAATTTAATATTTGAGATAATTCTTCCAAATTGTCCAAATTAGAATCATTGTAGTCTACTTCAGAATTCGAAACATCGACTACAATGACTCTAATTGTGAACAATCTCAAAGAATTATCTCAAACTTCTAACCACATAAATCTAAATACTCTAATATTATTAATTTTCTTTTCCTATCTACTTGAAAATATTAATTTGTCAAGATTAAGATTGCCTATGCCAATAATGCATTGAGACCTTAAAGAAACTTTATTTTTTGTCGTTTCATGGCCTTCTCTTTTACATCCAAAGTTGGTCTTCTTTATACTTTTGGTGCGTGATGTTTACAATTTCCATGGTGGTTATATGTCTCTCAACTCTTAGCTTGTTTGATGCTCTCTCAATGTCTTGCTAGTGATTGCATTTTCAAAATTATATTCGTACAATTATACCCATTGTATCAATGCATATTTTCACTTTAATGATCTCTAAATGATAAACCTATGGCATGTCCATTTCACCAATGTAGATCCCTTGCATAATTAAAAATTGATTATCATGTTTACAATTTATTATCCAATTGTGATTAATCCTTTCAACACTCTCAGAACTTATACATCCACATAATTGTGTTATGTGTATTCATTTTTTTTTTGTTTTAATAACCTATTTGATTTGATTGACCACAATCCACTTTCAAATATCCAAAGAATAAGAATCGTATTACCTTTCTTTATATCTCAACCAATTACAAGTTGTTGGTATGTAATAACCAACCCAACATTTTCATTCCCATTCAATAGAAACTATTAATCACATTGGAGTGTTCTATACATAATCATCCCTTCCTTTCACATATAAGACAATAATGAAGCTATAATTATTTATATAGTGCATGTGATATTTTAGTCAAGCAATAGCCTAGACATGTTAAAAAAATAAAGATATTGCCATCTCATATTTGTATTAACCCAATGGTGGATGAGAAACAACGCAGGACATGTTTGTATGTTCATTCAATTTATTATAGTGAACTAGTAGGTCATTATCATAACCCTAATTCTTTCTGCAATTCATTCCCAACTAGAGACAATATAATGAACACGCTTTTGTTTGGAAGGGTAGTAGGTCATTATCATAACCCTAATTCTTTCTAAAATTCATTCCCAACTAGAGACAATGTAATGAACACGCTTTTGTTTGGAAGGGTAACTTACTTGATGGAAAATCAATACCAAGTGGAAACATTAAAATTCCCTCAGACCGACCATCCCATGTTACCTCCTCACGTGCTGATTATGGTCTAGTGTTTTTACACAAAAGGATGAGGATGTATACACCAATTTTAATACCATGTGTAGAGCAAAGTTAGGTTATGGCCATTACGCAACAAGCAATATGCATATGATAGAATGCTATGTTCCTTTAGATATAATCATCCAAAGCACAATGACTAATGTATTTTTGGGATTGAAAAATGTGAAAATGAATTCAACAAGTAATGGATAATATGCAAGTGATTGGAGTGCCCAAGAAACTTCTCAAATGCCCAATGGTCCAAGAAGAAATTAAATGTTAGATATAAGGGAACTGATTTAAAGGCTCTTTTCATAATGTAAACTGGGGAGTAACAACTACCTAATAGCCACCATTTATTTTCTCTGAGTTTTAAATGGATGGTCAAGGGCCCCCATTCACTATGGGAAAGAGAATTTTTTTTTGAGAATGAACCGAGCTACATATCACATTAATTTAAAGTGGACTTTATTTATTAAACCAATAGAATGAAGAAATTACAAAAACAATGCATTCACTTAACAATTCAAGATGCAATGAGAATAGTATTTTCCTTGGAAACAAATGGGAAAATCAACATTTGAATGGATTGGCTAGTCTTCATTTCTTAGCAACTTTCCTTTCTTTTACATGAGTACAACTCATTTTGGATTCTTACAACATTTAGATTGATTTCATAGGGATTTGTTACATCATTCCCTGCATAGTTTCATCCATGCTACCCRTTCTACATTGTTCTACCCCAATTTATAGGAATATGYGATCTATTGGATTTATCTAGAAGGCTAAGTATCTCTAACTATTCAACTTATCCAACTCCAATACTTCTCTTCCTCTAACAAAAATGGCCACTTTCTCTTGCATCCTTGGCCAATACACATACCTATATAGATTTTCCAYTATCTTTGTCAAGCCAAAATTCATATAATTCATAGAAGTGTGAGWTTCTCTCATTAATTCAGTCCTTCTATCCTTTGGTATGCACAACCTTTCCAACTTGTCTAGTATCCCATTTTGGACATGACATTCATTTATTTCCATATGAACAACTTCTATTTCCTTTATCTACTAGTCTATGAATTTGAAGTCTTCATATCTTTGATAATACTCACACAACAAATCATTAGTGAAGGGCTCAAGTTGCATTAGCATACCAATCATTGTAATATTTTTTAATGTGGGTTGTGAAAGCATGTTGACCAACTTATTTGTGGACCCCTTCTTATATTTCATCAATAGATGGAATTGATTTAGGAATCCAAACCATTTTTAATGCATCATTTGATACATTTTTCTTTAGCTTTGTAAGTACTGCAAAGGTTGATGGTTGTTGTGAATGACGATCTCTTTCAGTAGGAGATAATTCTTCCACTTCTTCAACACTTTCATAATAGCAAAGCCTTGTTTACCATATGTGGGGTACTATAACACTCCTTCATGAAACAACTTTGAATTGTAACACACAAATATTCCTTCATGCATAAGAACTATGGTACCTAAAGCATATCCGCTTGCATATTTTTACAATTAGAATAGTCATTATAAATTGGGCCTCGCTATTACCGGAGCATTGCTTATATTTATCGTTAGTTCCTCAAACACCCATTGTTTATGGCTTTCCCCAATGAAAAATATTTCCTTTAGTGGTCATGGCCTGCAATGGTGTTTTTATTGATACAAAAATTTACTAAGAACTTTCTCAAGTATTTAGCTATTCCCAAGAAACTCCTTACCTCTATCAAGATAGTAGGATTCATAGGCCATCGGTTGATAGGTGCAATCTTGTTTGAATATACCCCCATCTCTCCTCCATCCATAATGTCTCAAAGATAAATAAATGAATTCTTTCCAAATTCACAGGTCTTTATATTTGCAACCATATTATCATTTCTCAAATTGTTGCAGGAAAACCCTTAATGAGTAGGGTTGATCTCATAGATAGAGAAATTAAAGATAACTCACTAGCTTTTCAAAATATAAAATTGAAAATATTGAATGTGAAACATATGATATAGGAAACTACTTGGAATTAAATGTAGAATACCCCTGAAATTTGTGAGAAATATAGATGATAATCCTAAAAAAAATGTCTTTCTTTCAATTTTCACACAATTTAAGAAACCAACCTTCCTCAAACTCGGTCAAGCATATAGATCTCAATAATATAAACTTGCAGCAATAAATGAATTTAAATTAATCCATCCACATTGTAATAATTCATAAACAAATCAAGAGAGAAATGCATAATGAATTGGGAGGAGGAGGGGGGTGGGGAAGAAGAAAGATATTTATAAAATGTAAAAGTAACAACAAGTTTTATACTCAATTCCTATTGTCAGCACCTTCATCAACAAAGTCTAGGTTCCTCCAATCTAAGCAACTTATCATTCTCAACTGTGGCACAATGTCACAATCTTACACTAGTAGGGAAATCCAATGAGGATTTAGACCCCACTAAAGACTCGTCAAGGCTTTTAGAACCAAGGGGTTCTAATCATGAAGAGACTATGAAAACCTAGGATAATTATCCAGAATATTCTCTAGCATGAAAGCATATTAACTAGTCTTGGCCCCTTCCCCCAACATAGAAATTCTATTTATATGATGGTGAAGTAGTCCTATTTGTCGAGGTTCAACATTTGAGGTGTACAAGTGTACAACCTATATGCTCTCTACTCAAGAAAACACATTTTATGCAATTTTTTTATTTTTTTTGTGCCAATTTATAGGTGCTCATGGGTGGCATGAAGGAAACTAATGAGTAGCTTGCAAGTTTCCAAAAGGAAAGTAGAGAGCATCAAATAATAGGCTAAAAAAATGTATGAAATTTATGAATGGAGTGATACATCATGGAAAAAACATAGGAAACTAGCCATCTAAGCATAGATAGTCAAGGGTGACCATATCTAGCTATGAAATGAAGTGTATCTAGTACCCATGTCACATGTGAGATGTGCTCTTAAGAACTATTATTGAATATTAATATTTCATCTACATATACTATTTCAAATGAGTCAACAAATGGACATAGAAAATCATTCATCATTTGCATGAAAGTTGCAGGTGCACAACTAACCATTTGCACAAGCCCTGTCTTGTCTTTAATGCTATATTCCACACATCTTATTCCTTGGTCCTTACTTGATGGAAACTTGATTTGAGGTTCATCTTGGTGAAGAAATTGGCTTGTTGTAGCTGACTTGACAAGTCATCAATATGTGACAATGGATAGATACTCTTGATGGTGATGTTTTTCAAGGCATAGTAGTCAATGCACAATCTCCAACTTCCATCCTACTCAGGCACCATTATGATAGGTGAGCCACATGGTGATGTGTTAGGCCTAATGATTCCCTACTCCAACAATTTTTGTAATTTCTTCTTCACTTCATTTTCTTCTATGATGGACTATCTATACAACCCAATGGTTACAATGAAAACTCTGGAAACAATTGAATCTCATTCTCAACCTCTCTCTTGGGTGGTATCCCCTAAGTTTCTTATAAAACCTCCTTGTAGGCTCGAATGAGTCATATTAGTTGTTGGAACTGCTCACTATTACATCCTTCCAAGGATACCTTACTCTCCACTTCATTTCCCTCTCCCTGTTGATTTCAATCTCTTAAGAATAAGAAGACAAATTTTTTATTATTGACAATGGTTCTTCTCACCCAATGAATGATTCTTCTCTCCCGATGATCACTAATTAAAGAGAGTTTAGTATTTTTCCTTATGTGCATTTATAGTGAAATAATTTCCATCTTTGACAAGCCAATATTGATTTGATTTCCTCCTTAAGATGACATCTCTCACACATAGGTATGGGCTTCCCAAGATGAGTCCACACAAATCCAATGGAATTACATATTCTACCTCTTCTATGAAGTTATTGTTAATAAAAGCCTTGAACCTACATTGTTTGACCACTCTTAGTTCCATGTCTTGTCTTACCAAACCCAAGGGATATGGATGTGGATGATCATGAGTCTTTAGACCAAGCTTCTCAACAAATTATGTAGAGATCAATTTCGATTATGCATTGGGACCAAACAAGCATCTGAAACTTTATCTTGTCTCTTGATCTAATTTGTGGATCTTGACATGAAATAATTTAGACATAAAATTATCCTCCTTAGAACTACGAATTACCAACGCTACCACTTTCTAAATGGTAGTGCAACCATTTTTTTCATCTAGATATGAAGTGTTATCCAACCTTTCTTCTACATATAAAACTACTAAAACTTTCTGATCTGGATTATTTTTGGCACGAAATGAGATCGGAGATATAATAAAGAAATGCACAGAGATATCGCAGATATTCAATAAGATAACATAAATGTATCAGAGATGCAACCATAAACATATATATATAGAAATAAATGATTTCTATTAATGAAATAAATGTACAGAAACTGTAAAAATACAGAGTGAAAGACTCGCTAGAATGGTGGTAGCTTATCTCTGAGAAGACACGTGACAGTTACTCGCATTCGCAAGAAGATGGTTACAATGAGGATTTGAAGGCAATTTTACAATAAACACGAATGCTAAAAACCCTAGACATCCGAAAACCTAACCCTAGGAGATGAAGCGCCAAAAGTCATGTGGGCCCCATTTAGGTAAGTGAGTACATCAACTTCTCGGGGTCGTAACTTTTGCATATGATCTCCGTTTTAGGTGTGTGATATCTCATTGGAAAGGTATTATAGAGGAGATTCATTTTTGGGGCTCAATCATGCCTTCAACTATCATTGAGAACTTATATCTCTAAAAACCTTCATTTGAGCCCCCAAAATGACCCTGGAAGTTAAAAACTGCTAAAAATAGTAAATTGCCAAAATTGCCAGAAAACTGTTTTGAGCCAGTCGGAAAAGGTGGGTGGTCACTGATATCCACATGGATCAATCCCCCCTCCTTAGGAAGAAATTGTATCCATTGAGTTGATTTCCCGGGGAAGAGGGAAAAGCGTTAGCTGAATCTGCATCTTGGTGAGCTGCTTGCCTTGCCAGAGATGCCACATTGCTCAGTTTGTGGAAGTTTGGAACGAATCTATTGAGGCTGAGGCCGTTCAAATAATTGGGATACATGAGAAGATGATGTAAAAAAGGAATCTTTGCGCTTTGTTGTAGCCTTTTTGGCTTGCTTCTGTTTGATAGAAGGTGCTTGGGGCGAGGCTGTAGTGGTTGCAGTGTCCTTCTGTTCTCCTTTTGAACAGATTGTGAAGAAGATAAATTTTGTAGTATGAGATACTACCTTGCAGCACCTTTTAGGTGGAAAAGTAGTTGGAACCACCTCTGGTATTCTGTAGAGATGACCCCCCAGAGAAACAATGACACTGCGGGGTCGAGACTCATAAACAACATGGCGCTTCCAGATATATGGTTGGCCAAAGAGAACATCACATACATCCAGTGGGGAAACATCAAATAATACCTCAGCCTTCTAGGGTTGGATGTTGTATGACAATAAACATTGTTGGCTGACAAGGAGATCTCATCCTTCGCGAAGCCACCCGATGTTGTATGGTTGCGGGTGTGGTGTTGTTGACAATCCCAACTGTTTGACGGCCTCTGCTAAGATGAGGTTCTTATAGCTTCCGCTATCAACAATAAAATGAAATGGGGTCCCCTTCACACACATATGTGAATGAAAAAGGTGCTCGCCCTCTTCAAGATCTATTGGTTCTTCTGGTTGAATTGTTGCAGTCGGGACAATAGCAGTGGGGTCTGCGTCAATGATCTTTCCTTTACCATTATTTTCAGAATCCAATTCTGAATCAGGGTTTGGCTCTTTGTCTTTGATCTCGGCCACCAATGACTGTTTTGAGAGACATTCATCGGTGTTCTGCCAAGGGATTTTGTGGAACTTGCACCATTTTTTGGTGTCCTTCTTTGTCTTCTCTTGACCCTTGTTTTCCTATGTCTTGGACTGGTTTTCAGGAGACTATTTGAGGGTCGTCTTTGTCATACTTCGGTTGTTGCAGATTTGCAAACCCAAACTCCCATTTGTTCTAGTGCTTAACTTTCTTCTCGATTTTAACAACATATCGATAAGTAGTACCGAGTGATGAGATGTCTAGAAAATCCATTTCAGTCTGGATGTATCTGTGTAGAGCCCCATGGTCTTTCAGAACCAAATGTTGCTCAGAGTCTTTGATACCCAGCTTGGTGTGCAAGGTATGGAAGGTATTGGTAAACTCTGGAATTGCTTGGCCCCTCTCTTGCCACAGTGTGGTCCATCTCATGTACTGGTCCTCATAGTTTTCAACAGGGTAATATTGTTTCTTTACCGCATCCACAAATAAATCCCAAGTGGGATCGACCCCATATATTCTAGACTCCTTTGTGGAACTTTTCTCCTAGTAAGTTTCCCACCAATGTTTGACATGAGGGAGAGATTTAAGGAGTGCGAAGGTGATCTGCGCTTTGTTGGGAAAATTGTGAACAAAGAAATGACCTTCTAGCAGAGCTCACCATTTTTCTAGGGCCTATACATCTATCTGTCCTTCAAATACAAGAATATAAAAATTAACTTGTACCTTGAAAGGTGAGGTGCCCCCAAAGTGGCTTCTTGATGAAGATGCCCCTGTTGTTATCGGCACGCATTGAAGGATGTGGGAAAAATTCTCCATCATTTCGTCCCTCTGTTGCGTGAGAGCTTGCTCAAGCAACCGATTGATAGGATCGTCTACTCCGTTGTTTTTCTTTTCTTCCTCCATTGAGGGTTTCCTGGGTATGCGAGAGAGATTGTGTTCAAGAGAGACAAACTCGAGACCCAAATTGCTATACTCGTACTTCTTCGAGGGGCATGCACTGAAAAAACTATCAAGAACAGCCTGCTCTGATACCACTGATCCAGATTATTTTCGGCACGAAATGAGATCGAAGATATAATAAAGAAATGCATAGAGATATCGTAGATATTCAATAATATAACATAAATGTATCAGAGATGCAACCATAAAAATAGATATATAGTAATACACAATTTCTATTAATGAAATAAATGTATAGAGATTGTAAAAATATAGAGTGAAAGACTCACTAAAATGGTGGTAGCTTATCTCTAAGAAGAGATGTGATAGCTACTCGCATTCGCAAGAAGATTGTTACAATGAGGCCCTGAAGGTATTTTTACAATAAATAGAAATGTTAAAAACCCTAGACATCCAAAAGCCTAACCACAAGAGATGAAGCGCCAAAAGTCATGTGGGCCCCGTTTTGGTAAGTGAGTACATCAACTTCCCGGGGTCATAACTTTTGCATATGATCTCCATTTTAGGTGTGTGATATCTCGTTGGAAAGGTATTGTTGAGTAGATTCATTTTGAGAGATAAAGTATGTCGTCTTCAACTATCATTGAGAACCTTGATCTTGAAAAACCTTCATTTGAGCCCTCAAAATGGCTCCGGAAGTTGAAAACTGCTAAAAATAGTAAATTGTCAAAATTGCCAGAAAATTATTTTGAGCCAGTCGAAAAAGGTGGGTGGACATCGATATCCACATGGATCAATCCTCCCTCCTTAGGAAGAAATGGTCTCCATTGAGTTGAGTTCCTGGGGGAGAGGAAAAAGCGTTTGTTGAATCTGCATCTTGGTGAGCTGCTTGCCTTGTTGGAGACGTCACACTCCTTAGTTTGTCAAATTTTGGCACAAACCTATTGAGGCTAAGAATGTTCAACTAATCAGGCTACATGAGAAGACAATGTGCAGAAGGAATCTTTGTGCTTTTCTACAACCTTGTCAACTTGCTTATGTTTGATAGAAGGTGCTTGGGGCGAGGCTATAGTGGTTGCAGTGTCCTTTTGTTCTCCTTTTGAACAGATTGTGAAAAAGATAAAGTTTACAGTATGAGACACTACCTTGCGGAACTTTTTAGGTGGAACAATAGTTGGAACTACCTCTGGTATTCTGTAGAGATGATCCCCCTAGAGAAACAATGAGACTGTGGAGTTGAGACTCATAAACAACATGGCACTTCCACATATATGGTTGGCCAAAGAGAACAACAAAGACATTAAGTGGGAAAACATCACATAATACCTCATCCTTGAAGTGTTGGATGCCATATGACAATTGACATTGTTGACTGACACAAAGATCTCATCTTTGGTGAAGCCACCCGATGTTGTATGGCTGTGTGTGTGGTGTTGTCAACAATCCCAACTATTTGACAACCTCTACTGAGATGAGGTTATTCTAGCTTCCACTATCAACAATAAAATGCAATGGGGTCCCCTTCACCCACATATGTGAATGAAAAATGTGCTCCCCCTCTTCAGGATCTATTGGTTCCTCTCATTGAATTGTTGCGATCGTGACAATAGCAGTGGGGTCCCCGTCAATGATCTGTCCTTGACCACTATTTTCAGAATCTGATTATGAATTAGGGTTTGGATCTTTGTCTTTGATCTCAACCACAAATGGATGTTTTGAGCGACATTCATCGGTGTTGTGCCAGGGGATTTTTTGGAACTCGCACCATTTTTCAGTGTCCTTCTTTGTCTTCCCATGACCCTTCTTTTCCTGTGTCTTGGACTGGTTTTCAGGAGACTGTTTGTTAGGGCCATCTTTGTCATACTTCGATTGTTGCAGATTTTAAACCCAAACTCCCATTTTTTTTGGTGCTTAAATTTCTTCTCAATTTTAATAGCATATCGATAAGCAGCACCGAGTGATGAGATGTTCAGAAAATCCATTTCAGTCTGGATGTATCTGTGTATAGCCCCACGATATTTCAGAACCAAATGTCGCTTAGAGTCTTTGATACCCATCTTGGCGTGAAAGGTATGAAAGGTATTGGTGAACTATGGAAGTTCTTGGCCCCTCTCTTACCGCAGTGTGGTCCATCTCATGTACGGGTCCTCATAGTTGCCAACAGGGTAATACTCTTCCTTTACCGCATCCACAAAAGAATCCCAAGTGGGATCGGCCCAATATATTCCAGACTCCTCTCTGGAACTTTGCTACTAGTAACTTTCCCACCAATCTTTGACATGAGGGAGAGCTTTAAGGAGTGCGAAGGTGATCTTTTCTTTGTTGGAAAAATTCTGAACAGAGAAATGACCTTCTACCAGAGTTAACCATGTTTCTCGGGCTTCTGCATCTATCTATCCTTCAAATATAGGAATATCAAAATTAACTTGTACCTTGAAAGGTGAGGTGCCTCCAAA
>SNQJ01S0166550.1:0-10020 GCA_010110895.2 Picea sitchensis | reverse complement strand
ATTTTTCTAGGGCTTCTGCATCTATTTGTCCTTCAAATATAGGAATATCAAAATTAACTTGTACCTTGAAAGGCGAGGTGCCTCCAAAGTGGCCTCTTGATGAATATTCACCTACTATCATTGACAGGTGTTGAAGGATGTGGGAAAAATTCTCCATTATTTCGTCCCTCTGTCACGTGAGAGCTTCCTCAAGCAACAGATTGATAAGATCCTCTGCTCCATCGTTTTTATTTTCTTACGCCATTGAGGGTTTCTTGGGTGTGAGAGAGATTGTATTCAAGAGAGACAAGCTTGAGACCCAACTTTATATACTTGGACCTCATCGGGAACATTCACTGAAAAAACGATCAAGAGCAACCTACTTTGATATCACTGATCTGATTATTTTCGGCACAAAATGAGATCGGACATATAATAAATAAATGCAAAGAGATATCGAAAATATTCAATAAGATAAAATAAATGTATCATAGATGCAACCATAAACATAGATATACAGTAATACATGATTTCTACTAATGAAAGAAATGTACAGAGACTGTAAAAATATAGAGTGAAACACTCACTAGAATGGTGGCATTTTATCTTTGAGAAGAGATATGACGGTTACTCGCATTCGCAAGAAGATTGTTACAATGAATCTCTAAAGGAATTTTTACAATAAACAGGAATGCAAAAAACCCTAGACATTCGAAAACCTAACCCTAGGAGATGAAGGACCAAAAGTCATGTGGGCCCCGTTTGGGTAAGTGAGTACATCAACTTCCCAGGGTCGTAACGTTTGCATATGATCTACGTTTTAGGCCCGCGATAGCTCGTTGGAAAGGTATTGTCGAGGAGATTCATTTTGGGGTCTCAATCATGCCTACGCTTATCATTGAGAACCTCGATCTCGAAAAAACTTCATTTGAGCTCTCAAAATGTCCCCGAAAGTTAAAAACTGCTAAAAATAATAAATTGCCAAAATTGCTAGAAAATTGTTTTGAGCCAGTCGGAAAAGGGGGGTGGCTACTTATATCCACTTGGATCAATCCTCCCTTCTTAGGAAGAAATGGTTTCCATTTCATTGAGTTCCCGGGGGAGAGTAAAAAGTGTTTGATAAATCTGCATCTTGGTGAGTTGCTTGCCTTGTTGGAGGCATCGCACTGCTTAGTTTGTGGAAGTTTGGCACAAACATGTTGAGGATGAGGGCATTCAACTAATTGGGATACATGAGAAGACGATGTGAAGAAGGAATATTTGTTCTTTTCTGCAAACTTTTCAACTTCTTTTTGTTTGAAAGAAGGTGCTTGGGGCGAGGTTGTAGTGGTTGCAGTGTCCTTCTATTCTCCTTTTGAACAGATTGTGAAGAAGCTAAATTTTGCAGTATGAGATACTACCTTGCGGAACTTTTTAGAGGAAAAGTAGTTGGAACTACCTATGGTATTTTGTAGAGATGACCCCCTAGAGAAATAATGACACTGTGGTGTCGAGACTCATAAACAGCATGGCACTTCCAAATATATGGTTATCCCAAGAGAACATCATATACATCCAGTGGGGAAACATCACATAATACCTAATCCTTGAAGGGTTGGATGCCGTATGAAAATTGACATTGTTGACTGACACGAAGATCTCGTCCTTGGCGAAGCCACCCGATGTTGTATGGCTTCGGGTGTGGTGTTGTCGACAATCCCAACTGTTTGATGACCTCTACTGAGATGAGGTTCTTCTAGCTTCCACTATCAAAAAAAAACTTCAACGAGGTCCACTTCACCCACATATGTGAATTAAAAATGTGCTCCCCCTCTTCACGATCTGTTGGTTTTTCTGGTTGAATTGTTGCGGTCATGACAATAGTAGTGGGGTCCCCGTCAATGATCTATCCTTTACCATTATTTTCAGAATTCGATTATGAATCAAGATTCGGCTCTTTGTGTTTGATCTCCACCACCAATGAATATTTTTAGAAACATTCATTGTTGTTGTGCTAGGGGATTTTTTGGAAATCACACCATTTTTCGGTGTCCTTCTTTGTCTTTCCAGGACCCTTCTTTTCATGCATCTTGGACTGGTTTTCAGTAGACTGTTTGTTAGGGCCGTCTTTGTCATACTTTGGTTGTTGTGGATTTCTAGACCTGAACTCCCATTTGTTCTAGTGCTTAAATTTCTTCTCGATTTTAACAAGATATAGATAAGCAGCACCGAGTGATGAGATGTCCAGAAAATCCATTTTAATCTACATGTATCTGTGTAGAGCCCCACAATATTTCAAAAACAATTGCCGCTCGGAGTCTTTGATACCAAGCTTGGTGCACAAGGTATGGAAGGTATTGGTTAACTCTGGAACTGCTTGGCCCCTCTCTTGTCGCAGTGTGGTCCATCTCATCTACTGGTCTTGATATTTGCCAACAGGGTAATATTGTTCCTTTACCGCATCCACAAAAAAATCCCAAGTGGGATCAACCCCATATATTCCAGACCCCTTTGTGGAACTTTGCTCCTAGTAAGTTTCCCACCAATGTTTGACATGAAGGAGAGCTTTAAGGAGTGTGAAGGTGATATTTTATTTCTCGGAAAAATTGTGAATAGAGAAAAGACCTTCTAGTAGAGTTAACGATTTTTCTAAGGCTTCTACATCTATTTGTCCGTCAAATACAGGAATATTAAAATTAACTTGTACCTTGAAAGGCGAGGTGCCTCAAAAGTGTCCTCTTGATGAATATGCGCCTACCATTATCAACAGGCATTGAAGGATGTGGAAAAAATTCTCCATCATTTTGTTCCTCTGTCCCGTGAGAACTTGCTCAAGCAACAGATTGATAGGATCGTTTTCTCCATCATTTTTCTTCTCTTCTACCATTGAGGGTTTCTTGTGTGTGAGAGCGATTAACTTCAAGAGAGACAATATCGAGACCCAACTTGATATACTTGGACCCCATCAGGGAAATCCACTGAAAAAATGATCAAGAGCAGTCTGTCTGATACCACTGATCCAGATTATTTTCGGCACGAAATGAGATCGGAGATATAATAAAGAAATGCACATCGATATCACAAATATTCAATAAGATAACATAAATGCATCAGAGATGCAACCATAAACACAGATATACAGTAATACACGATTTCTATAAATGAAATAAATGTACATAGACTATAAAAATACAGAGTGAAAGACTCCCTAGAATGGTGGTAGCTTATCTCTGTGAAGAGATGTGACGGATACTCGCATTTGCAAGAAGATGGTTACAATGAGGCTATAAATTCATTTTTACAATAAAAATGAATGTCAAAATCCCTACACATCTGAAAACCTAACCCTAGGAGATGAAGCACCAAAAGTCATGTTGGCCCTGTTTGGGTAAGTGAGTACATCAACTTCCCGGGGTCGTAAGTTTTGCATATGATCTTTGTTTTAGGCGTGTGATAGCTCGTTGGAAACGTATTGTCAAGGATATTAATTTTCGGGGATCAAGTATGTATGTGGCTATCATTGAGAACCTCGATCTCGAAAAACCTTCATTTGAGCCCTCAAAATGGCCCCAGAAGTTGAAAACTGCTAAAAATAGTAAATTGTCAAAATTGCCAGAAAACTCTTTTGAGCTAATCGAAAAAGGTGGGTGGCCACTGATATCCACCTGGATAAATCCTCCCTCCTTAGGAATAAATGGTCTCTATTGAGTTGAATTTCTAGGGGAGAGGGAAAAGCGTTTGCTGAATCTGCATCTTGGTGAGCTGCTTGCCTTGCTGGAGACACTGCGCTGCTCAATTTGTCGAAGTTTGGCACGAACCTATTGAGGTCGAGGCCATTCAACTAATCAGGCTACATGAGAAGATGATGTGCAGAAGGAATCTTTGTGCTTTGCTACAACCTTGTCAACTTTCTTCTATTTGATAGAAGGTGCTTGGGGCGAGGCTGTAGTGGTTGCAGTGTCGTTATGTTCTCCTTTTGAACAGATTGTGAAGAAGTTAAATTTTGCAGTATGAGATACTACCTTGCGGTAATTTATAGGTTGAAAAGTAGTTGGAACTACCTCTGGTATTCTGTAGGGATGACCCCTCGGAGAAACAATGACACTGCGGGGTCGAGACTCAAAAACAACATGGCACTTCCACATATATGGTTGACCCAAGAGAACATCACAGACATCCAGTGGGGAAACATCACATAATACCTCATCCTTGAAGGGTTGGATGTCGTCCTTATCCAAGCCACCTGATGTTGTATGGTTTCCGGTGTGAGGTTGTCGACAATCCCAATTGTTTGATGACCTCTGCTAAGATGAGGTTCTTCTGGCTTCCGCTATCAACAATAAAATGCAGTGGGGTCCCCTTCACCCACATATGTGAATGAAAAATGTGCTCCCCCTCTTCAGGATCTATTGGTTCCTTTGGTTGAATTCTTGCGGTCACGACAATAGCAGTGGGGTCCCCGTCAATGACCTGTCCTTTACCATTATTTTCAGAATCTGATTCTGAATCAGGTTTCGGCTCTTTTTCTTTGATCTTGGCCACAAATCATTGTTTTGAGCGACATTCATTGTTTTTGTTCCAGGGGTTTTGTGGAACTCACACCATTTTCGGTGTCCTTCTTTGTCTTCCATTGACCCTTCTTTTCCTGTGTCTTGGAATGGTTTTTAGGAGACTGTTTAGGGGTGTCTTTGTCATACCTCAGTTGTTGCAGATTTGTAGACCCGAACTCCCATTTGTTTTGGTTCTTAAATTTCTTCTCAATTTTAACAACATATTGATAAGTAGCACCGAGTGATGAGATGTCCAGAAAATCCATTTCATTCTAGTTGTATCTTTGTAGAGCCCCACAGTATTTTAGAAAGAAATGTCACTCAGATTCTTTGATACCCATCTTGGTGCGCAAGGTATGGAAGGTATTGGCGAATTCCAAAACTTCTTGGCCCCTCTCTTGTCGCAGTGTGGTCCATCTCATGTACTGGTCCTCATAGTTGCCAATAGGGTAATACTATTCTTTTACCGCATCCACAAAACAATCCCAAGTGGGATTGACCCCATATATTCCAGAATCCTCTGTAGAACTTTGCTACCAGTAAGTTTCCAAATAATGTTTGACATGAGGGAGATCTTTAAGGAATGCGACGGTGACCTTTTATTTGGTGGAAAAATTGTGAACATAGAAATGACCTTCTAGCAGAGTTAACCATGTTTCTAGCACTTCTACATCTATCTGTCCTTCAAATATAGGAATATCAAAATTAACTTGTACCTTGAAAGACGACGTGCCTCCAAAGTGGCCGCTTGATGAATATGCACCTTCTTTTATTGGTAGGCATTGAAGGATGGGGGAAAAATTCTCCATCATTTCCTCCCTCTGTCGCATGAGAGCTTTCTCAAGCAACAGATTGATAGGATCGTCTATTCTGTCGTTTTTATTTTCTTCCACCATTGGGGGTTTCTTGGGTGTGTGAGAGAGATTCTCTTCAAGAGAGAAAAGCTCGAGACCCAACTTTCTATACTAGGACCTCGTCGGGGACATGCACTGAAAAAATGTTCAAGAGCAGCCTGCTCTGATACCACTAATTCGGATTATTTTCTGCACGAAATGAGATCGGAGATATAATAAATAAATGCATAGAAATATAGCAGATATTCAATAAGATAACATAAATGTATCAGAGATGCAACCATAAACACAGATATAGGCTAATACATGATTTCTATTAATGAAAGAAATGTATAGAGACTGTAAAAATACAGAGTGAAAGACTCGTTAAAATGGTGGCATCTTATCTCTGAGAAGAGATGTGAGGACTACTCGCATTTACAAGAATATGGTTACAATGATGCTCAGAAGGCCTTTTTACAATAAACAGGAATGCCAAAAACCCTAGACATCGAAAAACCTAACCCTAGGAGATGAAGCGTCAAAAGTCATGTGGGCCCCGTTTGGGTAAGTGAGTACATCAAATTCTCGGGGTCATAACATTTGCATATGATCTATGTTTTAGGCGTGTGATAGGTCGTTGGAAAGGTATTGTTAAGGAGATTCATTTTTTGCGATCAATAATCCCTCATATTTTATTGAGAACATCTATCTCGAAAAGATTTCATTTGAGCCCTCAAAATGGCCATGGAAGTTAAAAACTACTAAAAATAGTANATAAATAGTAAATTGCCAAAATTGCCAGAAAATTGTTTTGAGCCAGTTGGAAAAGGTGGGTGGCCACTGATATCCACCTGGATCAATCCTCCCTCCTTGGGAAGCTATGGTCTCCAATGCGTTGAGTTCCTGAGGAAGAGGGAAAAGCGTTTGCTGAATCTGAATCTTGGTGAGCTGCTTACCTTGCTGGAGACGTTGCGCTGCTAAGTTTGCGGAAGTTTGGCATGAACCTATTGAGGTTGAGGCCGTTCAACTAATTGGGTTACATGAGAAGACGATGTGCAGAAGGAATATTTTCACTTTGCTGCAACTTTTATACTTCCTTCTATTTTATAGAAGGTGCTTGGGGTGAGGCTATAGGTATTGAAGTGTCCTTCTGTTCTCCTTTTGAACAGATTGTGAATAAGCTAAATTTTGCAGTATGAGATACTACCTTGTGACACTTTTTAGGTGGAACTGTAGTTGGAACTACCTCTGGTATTTTGTAGAGATGATCCCCCAGAGAAAAAATGACACTACGGGGTCGAGACTCATAAACGGCATGGCGCTTCTAGATATATGGTTGGCCCAAGAGAACATCACATACATCTAGTGGGGAAAAATCACATAATACCACATCCTTGAAGGGTTGGATGCCATATGACAATCGACAATCTTGGCTAACACAGAGATATCTTGGGTGTGTGAGAGAAATTATCTTCAAGAGAGATGAGCTTGAGACCCAACTTGCTATACTCAGACCTCGTCGGGGACATGCACTAAAAAAATGATCAAGAGCGACCTGCTCTCATACCATTGATAAAGATTATTTTTGACACGAAATGAGATCGGAGATATAATAAAGAAATGCATAGAGATATCACGGATATTCAATAAGATAAAATAAATGTATCAAATATGAAACCATAAACAGAGATATAGAGTAATACACCATTTCTATTAATGAAAGAAATGTATAGAGACTGTAAAAATACAAAGTGAAAGAATCGCTAGAATGGTGGTTGCTTATCTCTGAGAAGAGATGTGATGACTACTCACATTCGCAAGAAGATGGTTACAATGAGGATCTGAAGGCCTTTTTACAATAAAAAGGAATGTCAAAATACCTAGACATTCAAAAACCTAACCCTAGGAGATGATGCACCAAAAGTCATGTGGGCCCCATTTGGGTAAGTGAGTACATCATTTTCTCGGGGTCGTAACTTTTACATATGATCTTCATTTTAGGCATGTGATAGCTCGTTGGAAAGGTATTGTTGAGGATATTCATTTTGGGGGCTTAAGTATGTTTTTGGAAATAATTTGGTACCTAGATCTCGAAAAACCTTCATTTGAGCCCTCAAAATGGCCCTGGAAGTTAAAAACTGCTAAAAATAGTAAATTGCCAAAATTGCCAAAAAATTGTTTTGAGCCAGTCAAAAAAGGTGGGTGGCCACAGATATCCACCTGGATAAATCCTCCCTCCTTAGGAAGCAATGGTCTCCATTGCGTTGAGTTCCCGGGGGAGAGGGAAAATCATTTGTTGAATCTGCATCTTGGTGAGCTGCTTGCCTTGCTGGAGACGTCGCGTTGCTCAGTTTGTGGAAGTTTGGTACAAACTTGTTGAGGCTGAGGCCATTCAACTAATCGAGCTACATGAGAATATGATGTGTAGAAGGAATCTTTGCACTTTGCTGTAATCTCATCGACTTGCTTCGGTTTGATAGAAGGTGCTTGGGGCGAGGCTGTAGTGGTTGTTGTGTCCTTCTGTTCTCCTTTTGAACAGATTGTGAAGAAGCTAAATTTTGTAGTATGAGATACTACCTTGCGGTACTTTTTAGGTGGAATAGTAGTTGGAACTACCTCTGGTATTCTATAGAGATGACCCCCCCGAGAAACAATGACACTGCAGGGTCGAGACTCATAAACATCATTGCACTTCCACATATATGGTTGGCCCAAGAGAACATCACAGACATCCAGTGGGAAAACATCACATAATACCTCATCCTTGAAGGGTTGGATGTCGTATGACAATCGACATTGTTGGCTGACACAGAGATATCATCCTTGGTGAAGCCAGCCAATGTTTATGGTTGCAAGTGTGGTGTTGTCGACAATCCCAATTGTTTGACAACCTCTCCTAAGATGAGTTTCTTTTGGCTTTTGCTATCAACAATAAAATGCAGCGGGGTCCCCTTCACCCACATATGCTAATGAAAAATGTGCTCCCCCTCTTCAGGATCTTTTGGTTCCTCTAGTTGAATTGTTGTGGTCACAACAATAGCAGTGGGGTTCGCGTCAATGATCTGTCCTTTACCGTTATTTTCAGAATCTGATTTTGAATCAAGGTTCAACTCTTTGTCTTTGATCTCGGACACCAATGACTGTTTTGAGCAACATTCATCAGTGTTGTGCCACGGGATTTTTTGGAACTCACACCATTTTTCGGTGTCCTTCTTTGTCTTCGCGTGACCCTTCTTTTCCTGTGTCTTGGACTGGTTTTTAGGATACTGTTTGTTAGGGCCATCTTTGTCATACTTCAGTTGTTGTGGATTTGAAAACCCGAACTCCCGTTTGTTATTTTCTTTTCCTCTATGTAACTTTGCTCCCAGTAAGTTTCCAAATAGTGTTTTACATGAGGGAGAGCCTTAAGGAGTGTGAAGGTGATCTTTTCTTTGTCAAAAAAATAGTGAACAAAGAAATGACCTTCTTGTAGAGTTAACCATTTTTCTATGGCTTCTACATCTATCTGTCCTTCAAATATAGGAATATCAAAATTAACTTATACCTTGAAAGGTGAGGTGCCTCCAAAGTGGCTATTTGATGAAGATGCACCTACTGTTATTGACAGACATTGAAGGATGTGGGAAAAATTCTCCATCATTTTGTCCCTCTGTCGCGTGAGAGATTACTCAAGCAATAAATTGATAGGATCATCTACTCCGTCGTTTTTGTTTTCTTCTGCCATTGAGGGTTTATTGGGTCTATGAGAGAGATTGTATTCAAGAGAGAGAAACTCGAGACCCAAATTTCTATACTCATACCTCGTCGAGGACATGCACTGAAAAAACAATCAAGAGCAACCTGCTCTGATACCACTGATCCAGATTATTTTCGGCAAGAAATGAGATCAGAGATATATTAAAGAAATGCATAAAGATATCGCAGATATTCAATAGTATAACATAAATGTATCAGAGATGCAACCATAAACAAAGATATACAGTAATACATGATTTTTATTAATGAAATAAATGTACAGAGACTCGCTAGAATGGTGGTAGCTTATCTCTGAGAAGAGATGTGACGGCTACTCGCATTCACAAGAAGATGGTTACAATGAGGCTCTGAAGGCCTTTTCATAATAAACAGGAATGCCAAAAACCCTAGACATCTGAAAACCTAACCCTAGGAGATGAAGCGCCAAAATTCATGTGGGCTCGGTTTGGGTAAGTGAGTACATTAACTTCCCGGGGTCATAACTTTTGCATATGATCTCCGTTTTAATCGTGTGATAGCTTGTGGGAAAGGTATTGTTGACAAGATTCATTTTGGGGTGTCAATCATTCTCTCAAATATTGTTGAGAACCTTGATCTCGAAAAACCTTCAATTGAGCCCTCAAAATGGCCCCAAAAGTTAAGAACTGCTAAAAATAGTAAATTGCCAAAATTGTCAGAAAACTGTTTTGAGCCAGTGGGAAAAGGAGGGTGGCCACCGATATCCACCTGGATCAATCCTCCCTCCTTATAAAGCAATGGTCTCCATTGCGTTGATTTCCTGGGGGAGAGGGAAAAGCGTTTGTTGAATCTGCATCTTGGTGAGCTACTTGATTTGCTGGAGACGTCGCGCTGCTCAGTTTGTGGAAATTTGGTATGAACCTGTTGAGGCTGAGGCCGTTCAACTAATCATGCTACATGAG
>SNQJ01S0166548.1:36882-49787 GCA_010110895.2 Picea sitchensis | reverse complement strand
ACATTAATTTTAATTTTATAGCACAAATCCATATGTATGCGGGTTGTAGTGGAGAAGCATGTGTATATGCATGTTGTATAGTCGGCAAGATGCGTACATGTGGAAAAATATTTATTTTTAGCTCTGGATTTTACAAACAGGGATGATGAGTCTGCATGGGGAAATGGAAAAAGGTCGTTTGTGTAAGATTGCATAGGGTGAGGTAAATCTTTCTATAACAGATGCCCCCTAATGTGTGAGGTCGGAGGAGTATCTACGATGGTAGAAATACATTATAAACAACCCAGAAATGGAGTGATGGGGAACCAGCTGAAAGAACTACCTGCTCATTACATTTTGCACTGACTTTGCATACATGGCTGCCAATAAAATTACACTGCAAATCCATGTGAAAATATACCAAACAAGTGTATGTGGCCATGAATAGGAAAACACAAATGCAGTTACATGCCAATAGTTGTCATAGTTATGAACAAGGCCTAGTAGAACCAGTCTCAAAACCAATCTGAAGATATATGTATACAACGGAGTCCAATATGATCTCCCATGATCACTAAAGTCATATAGGTATTGGTCCAATGAAAAGGAAGCAACAGCTCAGGAAAGTTGTGGCCACATAATGATGTCTTCAAGTCTTCTACACAATCCACCAAGGGTGCGATTCTACGTCATGTGAATACAGGAGTTGAGGTCGAACACAATGAGACATCGTTTGATTACCGGTCATTGAGGTATACCATTAACAAACGCAAGACAACCTATGGATAATGAAAGTAGGTATCAAGGCACCGAGTACATTCTTACAATTGTGAATAAAGGAGCTAGTGTCGAACACCTGAAGAATCCATCAATCAGGAGACATTGATGTATTCCCAATTGTCGATGGCAAGAGAGACTGCCACTAATGACTACAAGTCTCAAGGTAATCATAAGACTATAGGTCACATTCCAGAATAAATGAGTTGAATTCGATGGAAGGAGACCCACTGAAAGGAGAGCATTAAGGCATCTCTCATTAGTGAGCACAAGGTACAAAGCAGGAGCTTCATGATTTGGTGGAAATCGGACGAAGAACATGTTCATGAACCAATGACTCTTTGCATCTTTCATGTGTGCCAAGTGCAACCAGTACATGAAAAAGACCCTCTGAATAGCAGCCAATGATTAAAATTGCTAACAAAGGCAAGGAAACCACCAATAAGGATAATGGCATCCAAGACACTGCACGAATCCCAGTGTGTGAATAGATGTCTTTCCGTCGAACATAAGGGAAACCACCCAATCAACCACCAATGATGAAATGTCGACTGTTGGGTTCAAGTTTACCTACCAATGATGAAAGTAGGACCAGGGTGCATGATAGGACTACAGTATCATGTGACTCTAAGACAAACTAAGGGTATGGCCGACATGCAAAGTCAAGAGTTCTGAGGAGTGGACGACACAGGTTGATAAACTTCCTTTGAAAAAGAGAATGAGACATATGGAAGACTCTGGGATCATAGACTCAATGATGAAACCATGAGATGCAGGAGGCATCAATGAAATTCTCTATAAGGACTGGAAGAGGTAACAAGCTTAGCTTCCTAAGGACATGCTAATCCCAAAATTATGATGACAAATGGACTCAATAACTTTGTGTTTTGTTCAAAGGTGACACGATTGCTTCCAATATAAGATAATACTCTCTTCTCGCCCATATTTTTTATTTGTTCATAGACAAATGAACGTTATGATACAGAGGAGGAAACGAGTGTTGCAAGTAAGCAAAACTAGTTCCAGCAATGGAACGTACCTATGCTCAATGCAAGGAGATGCATGCGAGAGATGTACACTCAGGGGAATGTTCCCTCCTAGGTATAAGGTGTCAAATTGTGAAGGATATGAAAAAGGCTCTACTTGGTTGAGGATGCAAAAACTATTAAGGCAAACGGTTTATAACTTGAAGCGAGAACTGGCTATAGGCTCAATACTGCAAGCAAGGGCATGAGATGTAATCACAACTTAACACCAAAATTTTTCCTTTTTTATGACTTTTAGTTTACTTGGTGTGAAAAAGGGATAAACTTGTGCCAAATAGACGTCCTTTCAAATACAATTTATGAGTGTGAAAGAGACAAGTTCACTCGGAAATCTTTTTTCCTTTTTAAGACGAGTTGGAAAAGATCTTAAATTAAACTCAGTTGGGAGTCCTCGGGGTATAAGGCAGCACTTTTATGAGTGAGATATGAGGCTCATCATAAAGTCATGTACTAGCTATGAGGGACTCCCGGTCCTATGGAAAAATCTCTGCATGGGCACCAAACGAAGCAAGGGATTTAACTAGGGAACCCATGTTCGGTAAGTCTCTACCACTTGATAATGACATGACTTATAGAAGATGGAAGGTTTTGTCTCGCAACAAATGGGTTTGTACCTAAGGAAAAAAGTGACAATTATAGGACGATGTGAAAATGCATGATGGAATGGATACCTATCCTATATGATGGGTAGTGAAAATACATGTCCGTGGTGACGAACGATCAACATAACGTTGAAATCCGCAAGAATCCCTGGTGGAAACTAAAAAAAACAACTCAATCCACCTTTGTATTAGTCCATTAGGTGAAAAAATGACTCAAAACTATAGAAAGTGGGTAAAAATTGTTTATAAATAGTAACAAAACCAAAAATTAATATACCATTTTGATTTTTTACCCAAATAGTGCAAATTGGACCAAAATAACTCCAAGATTCAAACAATGATTGCAGGAGCGTCAGGCAACGAAATCCGAAACCGTCTAGACCAGGTAATTCTTCTTTCCTTCCTCTTCATTTCCAGTGGATTAAATTTTTAAATTAGGTTCCAAATTTTGAGTAATTTAGGGCGTAAAATGTGAAATTTGGTGTACGCGGGTTGTCTCCTATCGAGTCGTGTATACGATGGGTTATATGCACCTATGCAAACTATAGGGAATGTATACCCAAACCTATACGTGATTGTAAGTGAAGCAGATTGCGTGCAAGCAAGCAATCAATGATTTTCATGGATGCTAACTCAAATTTTGATTTTTCCTTGGCATGATGGTTCTTGAATGGAGAGAAAGAGAGCACGAGGAGGTCGATGTTGTTGTGGATTGAGATCTAGGGGACGAAATGGCCTTGAAAAGATGTATCCTATATAAATTTTGGGCACTCAAAGGAATGAGGGCCCAAGTGAGGTTGCTTGAGATGCTTGTGGGTTACTGGGACCCTAAGAGTGAAAGCTTCAACCTCGATGGGAAACAATTGAGGATTGAAGTAGAGGATATATACTTTTTGACTATATTATCACATCAGGGAGAGGTTGTAAACCTCAAATCACGGGGAGAAGGGAGGGGAATGAAAATAGAGGAGTACATCAACACCCACTGTGTAGAAGGGACTCTGAAGGTCAGGAGTCAACTCCCTATCCGAGCGATAAAAAATATCATCCTAAAGATTGTTGTCCTTGTATTGACCAGGATCACAGGTTTGGCCTCATTGCACCAGGCATCAAGTTCACTCATGTTCTATGCAATGCAGTGTATGAGACCCACAGTATATGACTGGTGTACCTCACTACTAGAAAATATGAAGAGCCAGTTGACAGAGTGAAAACAAGGGAGTAAGAGGAACTTTGGGTTTGCCTCTATCCTATGCAGTTTCTTCTTTGAGCGGGTTTCAGGTTTGGGACCTAGAGTCGATATTCTTCCTAGAGGACATCGCGATCCATCCATGGAATGGTGGAACAAGGTAATGAGATGTCAGGGGGGAGTTAGGGTGCCCACACCCTACAATGAGGATTTCTTCTACTGGTGGCAGCGAACGTTCATCACCCTAGATGATTATCCCTATGCAGGGATTGACTTCAGAGGGGATCCAAACATGCCACTCCCACCAAGGGACACCTACGGTGACATAGGTATGTCGAATGTTTTTAAATATTTCATTTTTTTGTATTTTTGTATAATAGAACAAAAATATTTTTGGATGGTTCTTAAGTACTAACTAGACACTTGTGTAACCTAGACGTGGATTCGCGACAACCAGAAGGATTTCCTCAGCATCGACGGAGGAATCAGGGAGACGAGACAGCGGGAGGATAAGCTGAGAGAGTCCTACAAAACATGCAGGGAAACCTGTCTCATTTGACTCATAGGATTCCCATGGTTCAGGTAGAGGATCTATCGGAAGCCATGCAGCGACAGGTGGTTGGTGTGCCCAGGGCTTGGGTACGACTCTTCTGGTGTCTCGCAAACACCGTAGTTTTTTACCATGACACACATCTGGTGCCACAGGCGTAGATGTCATGGATATTGTAGTACCGGATGTATATGTATTGACGGTATTTACCCCAATTTTGTACTATAAACACCATATTTTTTGAAATATATATATATATATGGGATCTTCATCTTTACTTATATTTTACAATGTGTACATTGATGAGATGGTTTTCTTTGCTTTAGTTATGTGACAAATGCCAATCTAAAACGAAATTAACATAAGCATCAAATACATGATTAGAACTCCTAGGAATGTGATAATAAGTAATAAAATCAAACTTTTGTTTTAAAAGACATACCCATAGGAATCGTCGGAGTAAAGTAGGATCACGCACACGGTAACTATCATTCAACTGACATACTACTAACTGGGAATCCAGGTGAACCTCTAATGAGCGAATACCATGTGAGATAGCATCGCGCAAAAGTTCTATAACGATGCTATATTCGGCCACATTATTTGTGGATGGCCATAGGCATACGCCACCTAAAGACACTAGTAAACCCTCGAGTGAGTAAACCACCCAAGCGACGGAATCCAAGTTCTGTGTATGACATTTGGCTTTGTCTGTGAATCCTAGGTAGACCGAAGACTCCTTTGACATCTACCAACCAAGTGAAAACTCGATAAGCAATATGAAGATGAAAAGAAAGGGAAAATATATATACACACTAAATTACATTAGTATACAAAGAGTTTCTCCCAAGATTGGGTCTCAAGCATAATATATTTTCAAGTAGAGCCCATTATTGGGCTTGACCAACATATTCCATTCATAATATTCTAGCTCATAGGATCCTTTCTCTAAGACACGTTGCACGATATAAGGACCATGCCACATGGGTTTAAACTTTCTTTCCCCTAGTGGTTCCTTGGCTTGATCATATAAGAGGACCTTTACACGTCTTGTGTCCGCCTCGATAGCCATAGAGGCGTCTCGACGCTGCTCGTCAAGACTCTCTAGGTGTACAAGGCATCTCTTGAAATAGGAAGTGTTAGGTAGGAGTGCGACTACCAAATTAAGAGAAGGGGTTTAGAATTCAATAGGTAAAATTGACTCCACACCGTGTACTAACTGGAAAGGGGAAAAACTGGTGGCAATCTTGACCAAGGTTTGGTATGCCTAGAGTACGGGATATATCATAATGTTCCAGTCGGACTTACTCTGGCTAACAATTTTTTTCAAAATGGTCTTGAGAGACTTGTTGACGGCCTCTACTTGTTCATTTTCCTAGGGGTAACAAGGAGAAGAATGACCATGTATAAACCCCATATTAGATTCTCACTCTTCCATCATTTCATTTTGAAAGTGACTGCCATGATCAGTGACAATCTCACTTAGGATACCGAATCGGGCAATAATTTGATTGAATACGAAGAAGGAAACAGTCTTCCCATCGGATTTAATTGTAGGCATGGCCTCAGCCCACTTAGTAAAGTAGTCAATGGCCATGATAATGTGTTGATTCCCCCCAGCCAAAGTTGGGTTGCAATCCACGAAGTCCACCCCCCACTTGATGAAGGGACCAATGGTAATGACTGGGTGAAGAGGGGTTGGATGCAAGCACATTTTTTGAGTGAACACCTGGCAGGGGTGACACTTCCTAACCGCTTCAATACAATCTTTAAAGATAGTAGGCCAGAAATAATCAGCTCGCAAAATATTTTGGGTTGTCACAATCCCGGATAGGTGACCACCACAAGCCCCACTATGGAAATCATTCAGGACTAACTTGGCTTCTTCGTAAGTTAAACAATGATGAAATATATTGTCTACTCCTCGGCGATACTAAGTGTCACCGACGATAGTATAATTCTTAGCTTGGTACCTTACACGTCGTCGGTCATCTCATGAGAGATGCTGAGGGAACTTCAAAGTTTGAAGATAAAGAACAATGTCTCCATACCAGGGGTCAGACGACGAGAGAAGAAAAATGTGCTCGTCCCCAAACAAATCAACATGGATGACATCCTCATCTAATCATGGAAAGTTGGATATTAACTCCGTGAAGACTAGTGATTTCTTGGATTTCGCAGAGGCAAAATCAAGATTAAACTCCTGTAAAATGACAATCCATTTATCATATTTTCCCCCTATGATACACTTGGTAAAGACGTATTGAAATGGATTGACATCAAAAACCACATTAGTCTTGAAAATTAATATATAATGACGCAAACGTTGGACTGCATGGATGGCATCCCAAGCTAGCTTTTCAACATGAGAATAATTAAGCTCAAGACCGACTAAGTTTCGACTAAGAGAGTAGATGACATGCTCGTGGAGCTCATCATCCTCCTAAACCAAAACCATACAAATCATCTCCTCAGGCGTGAAGATATAAAGCAAGTAGCCCCTACTGTAGTCAAGAGACTTTAGCAGAGGTGTTGATACCAAGGCTTTCTTCAAATCATCGAAGGACTCTTGGGCTCTCTCGTTCCAGATAAAAGGGGTGTCCTTCTTCAAAAGATGCATGAAACCATTACTGATATTGGCATAATTTACTATAAACCGACGTATAAAGTTATATTTCCCTTGTAAACGTTGAATTTGTCTAATAGTGTGTGGGGGAGGCAATCAAAGTATTGGCTCAACCTTTAATGGCTCTACCATGATCCTGATCTCATAAACTAGAAAACCCAAAAGACGACTAGACCTAATGCAAAAGATGCACTTGTGAGGGTTCAACCGGATTCTATAGTAACAACATCTTTCAAAAACAAGTTGAAGGTGTGAAGCATGATCCGATCTCTTGCAAGAGTGGGCAGCAAGATCATCAAGGTAAGCTTCGAATATGTGTTTAAGATCATGAAAAGAAAAATTCATGGCATGTTGGAAGGTTGCTACGGAATTTTTAAGGCCGAAAGGCATTTTTTGGTATGCAAAAGTACCCAAAGGACAAATAAATGTCATCTTGTGATGATCCTCAGGCTTAATTTGAATTTGGTTATACTTTGAAAATCCATCCATAAAAGAAAATGCTTCGCTTCCCACACACTCGTCGAGGATCTGATCGATGAAAGGTGTTGTGAAGTTGTCTTTATGACATGCCTTGTTCAGGTCACAAAAGTTTATACATACATGGATAGTTCCTTGCTTTTTATTCACAGAAACGGGATTGGATACCCATTAGGTCAAGGGAACCGGGTAGATGAAGTCAACGTCATTAAGTAGCTTCTCCACCTCTTCCTTAATAGTAAGGGCCTTCCAGGGATTGACAGCTCTAAGACATTTTCGAACAGGTTTAACATCCGGATAAGTTCTAATCTCATGCTCGACAATATGAGGGTCTATTCCTGGCATCTCTTCATCTAACCAAGAAAATACATCTCAAAATTACTTGAAGAGTTCAATGTAGAACAGTATTTCTTCTGGTGAACAATCTGCATCGATATGTAAATTTTCAAGGGTACAAGAGATATCAATCGTGACGGTAGGAGAAATACTCACCATGTTTCCTTCGGCATAAATGTTGTGCATATCAAGTGGAACTACGGTGTGACCGACTATCTCACTCAAAGTAGATCGAAATTCATCATGTTCAATTCTTTCAAGCTCTATGAGAAAATAAGAGCAATGATGCATATCATCCCAAGGTTTGTCAGAACCATTCATGGCTTCGATGATAGCTTTGTCCGAAGGAAGAGTCTCATCGAGGCAATCATGTGAACAAGACAACGAAGTGGCCCACACGAGCCTGAGAATGGGATCCTCCTCGTTCATCGACGAGGTAACGGGATCGTGATCGACGGAAGAGTCAAGAACAACTTGATACGCAATCTATGTTGTCAATAGTGGCATGGCCATTCCATCATCCAACTTACCTTCACAATATGAGGTAGGTTCCACAGATCACTAAAATAGAAAGTGCGGAAAGGAATGGACCTCCCTGTTGAGATGGGCTTACTAGACATAGAATAAACATGATGACTCGGTGTCGTGAAGTCAAAAGTACCCATAAGGGAAGAATACATTCTGACACTGATATTTTCAGTTGTTGATTGAGAATTGTCGATCACAGGGATCGACGGTCCAATAGATGCATTAGTACTAGAGTATGCAAAGGATAATTGGTGGATCATCACAATGTTCCCTTCATGAGGAAAAAAAAGAGTACAGAAGACAGACAATACGACGACGACCATAGCATAGGTCCAATTGTGTCCTAGTAACAAGTTATAATCAAAAGGTGCATCAACTACCTCGACATCCACCTCTACCATCTTCCCACCTAACTGGACCATAAAGGCATGAAGAATATCGTCAGGGTGAAAAGAATGACCATAAAAATAAGTCAACATGTTAGATGACTTAGAAAGAGTTGGAGAACCAAGAGCTTTCCAATAGATTAGGGGCATCACGCATGTAGCAGTTCCTTCATCAAAAAACACACATTTGATGGTATACTTTGAGTAGTCTACATGGATTTGTAATACCACATGGTAAGGCAAGCGAGTCTTCACATCTATGACATAAAACTTGATAACTTTTGAGCCACCGGGTTCTAAAGATCCTAACGCAGATAGTAAGGCATTCCTTTGTGAAGGACATGTCTAGAGTACCTCCAAAGCCGACATCACACAAGGGGTTTGACCCAGGTCCTCAATAATAGAGTAGTTATGGAAGGCTCTAGCATTTGGATTGTAGGTAGATCACTTGAGTACTCCTTTTAGAATACGAGGCGGTGGATCTGTTTTTCAATATGTAAATTCATCTTCGGAGGAGGAGGAGGAGATTCTAGAATATGAATAGCTTGTGAAGAGATATAATCTCAAGATCGAGTGGCTACATTAACTTTTGCATAGACCATATTGATACACAAACAGTCGCCATCTTAAAACAATGGATTTTGACTTCCACTAGCCGCATTTCTGGCATTTGAGGAGCTCGAGGCCATGTGTTGGTTATGTGGGAAAGGATTCATCAGAACAACGGGCGATAGAGATAATAGCCTCGTATCTTCCGCAAGTTTGGGGCATAAATGGGTAAGGTGATCATCTGTGCAAAGATTATAGGTAAATTTCACCTTACATCTTTCTCGTTTGCCCTCTCCAACATTATTATTCGTCTTCACATTATTACCATTGTCCTTCGGTTTATTATTATTTTTCCCACCCTTACAATTATTACGTCCTTTCTTATTATTCCCACCTGATTTTTGGCTACCATTTGGGTTGGTCGACGATTGCACAGAGTGTCCATCCGTCGACTAAGTGGGCTTGGAAGACACAGATGAATTTGTCCCTCCTGCAAACTAGTTTAGAGACAACTCTTTCAAATGGCTTGTCACTAAGTCTACGGATTTTACATTGGTGGTACCTATAATTCCATCGGCATGAGGTTTGGGCTTTTGTCTAGGGTTGTAAGTTGACTACGGTGCATCCGAAATAATGTGGTATAACATCCCAGACTGAGCGTATATCAGATCTAGTTGTTGGGCTTTAAAAATCGCTTCTTCCGCAGTGGTAACCCCGACAGTAGTAACATCCTTTAAGATAGGAAGGTGAAAAGACTTAAGGAACCATTCTAAAAGAAATTTTGAGGGTATGGGAGTCTTAATCAACCTATTTTGTCTACGCCACTCCTAGATATGATCTGAGATATGAGTGGTTGTGTCCTGGCATAAAGTCGACATAAGTTCTAGGCCAACATCGTAACGAACCGGAAATTGGAAGTGGTTAAGGAAGACCAATTCCATATGACTAAAGGTCCCATATGCCCCCCTAAGTAGCTTGATATACCATTTCGCAGTGACCCCAATGAGGGTGCATTGAAACAATCTTAATCGAATAGAATCGTCATTAAGGGAATTTGAGGAGCACCATGGGTGAAAGGTAGTAACGTGATCACAAGGATCCTCTCCATTCTTACCTTCAAATTTCAAAATGTCCAAAGGAAGCTTGGTGGGGACGGGGGGCCATGTAGGATTATGACTCACAGGGTCGTTCATCAACTTAGACAAGTCTGGCGGATTAAGTGTGGCCAAAAAAGGGAGACGGGTTTGCGGCATCTAGCCCCAAGCTCCCAGGAAAGATTATGCTTGAGGAACTGTCGCCCATCCAGGGTTCTGGTAAGCACCATGACCATGTCCAGGATTATAAGGCCCTCCTCCAGGATGATTCATAAAAGGTTGGTTGGGCATCATTCCAGTAGGAATTTTCTGTTGGGGGTTATAAAAATTGCCCCCAACCGGATTGGATCCGAGTTGGGGGTTGCCCAAAGCATGAAACCGGCCTCCTCTAGTTGTGAATCCAGAGGATAGAGGTGGATTTGTCATGCCAAACGTATTGGTTAGAATCGGCACCGAGGAGGTAGGGGTGTAGGACGGAACTTGAGCATATGCTTGTCTTCCAGGTTGGTTGTTCCACCCAGAAGCAAGAGGATTGACCCAAGGTTAAAAGCAGGAATGCCTCCCATATTAGGAGTTGTTTGAGGGATTTGAGAACCACCAAATGAAAATGGAGTATAAGGAGGTGTATTTCCCCCAAGCCCAATTCTAGCATTAGGTCCAGCAGCTGGGATGGCGTTCGAAAACTGTGAAGTAAAGTTCGACATACCATAGGAAAATGGACTAGAAACCATAGGGATGGACTGAACATTATAACTCGGTGAGTGACCAAGAGACCCAAAAGGGTTTGAGGCGGTAGATTGAGCATTCAATATAGGTCGATCCATAGTAATGATAGGTGCCTCTGGCACTACAGCCATTGTGGTTGCAGGAGTCGAAGGGGTGCCATTAACTATAGTGGGTGTGGGAGTCGAAGGGCTCCCAGTGTTCTGAAGACTAGGTTCAGTACTCATCCTTGTAGAATCACAAGTTTGAATGGTGGAGGTGTGTGTACCATGCCTAATAACTCTATGCCTTTTAGAAGGCAAAGACTCAAAATCTGGTGGTAACTGTAACAAGCGATGGGACCGGCGGGGATGCTAGTCTGACTCCACGATGACTTAAGTCTCCAAATATGAAAAATCAATCCTAAGCCCAACTAGTAATCAAAGAGCACACCAAAAGTCAAATGGCCAATATTCATACAAATGGGGTAAAGTGGTTGAAAGTGGCCTCCCTCCCTAAAGAAGGTATGTCTCACCCAAGAGGGGCCTGAGACTCCTTGCTAAATATCGGAGGTAATAGAATCAGTTATAAGGGCCCTCGTGGGATTAACAACCAGTCGATTAGATCCCCCTGGAGAGGTAATCCTCCATAAAGGTTGTGTGATGTCTGACCCTTATCTAACCCAGGATACCTGCAGAATAACCCCTGCAAGTAACCTATGTGGCACCTAAGCCAAGCAACTAATAAACCATTGTATAACTGATGCACATGCAAGCAATCACAAGTTAGTTCCACCATATGGACAGGGTAGAAAATCCTGAAACCTTGAAAGTATCAACTCTCAGAGAGGTAAAGGCACTAGCAATATCCCCATATACGAATAGATCCCCTGAAATATCTTTGACGCTAAGAAGGTATCGAGGGGATATCCCTTCAACCAACCTCACGCGACCTAGTGATTAACTTCGGTGTGAGTGGAGCCTCCTGATATTACCAATTATACAATGGATTTATCCACTCCCTTTCTCGGACACATATGTTGATTTAATTGCCTTGGATAATTTTACTCACAAAATCCTATTCCAAGGCACTAAATCCTAAGCTAGTTTGTGCACCCTAGAAAATAAAATTGTGACTAATCAATTTTAAATTATAGCATTAATTTTAGTGGCCATGATTACTCAAAAAGGTATGGTAGTGAAACTCATGATGTTATGAATCTGCAAGAAAAGTAAATATGAAAATAAAGAAAAGTCCTAAATTTAACTTTCAATGAATGATATGCTTCTAAAAAACCAATGCAATTTTCAATTTCAACTTTGCAATTCTGAAGTAAAAATGCAATCTTTCATTACATGCACTAAGCTAATGACAAGGACTCAAAAGACCAAAATGCCAAGCAATGCAAAATGCCTAATTTTTTGTATTTTCAATACAATAAAAATGAAAAATGCATGGACTGAAAAGCAACTTGATCTATAACTCTACTATGTATAGAAAGAGATAACTCAAGTGGGATATCAAGCAGCAAAACACCCAGCCCAATGTACAAGGACAATCAAAATGAAAAGATGATGAGAAAGACTCCGCCCAGAAATTCAACCAAAGATAGGTTTCTTGTCATCCCACAAGCACTTAACAAGCACTACAGAGACCCAAGAAGGCTCAACAAACATCAAATCCCACCCAACAACCACCAAACCAAGCAAACAAGCAAGGAAAATGGATGTACGCGACTGTTTAGGCAAACAAAGTGTATATACGTATCTTGTAGAGGGACAACCTACGTATGTACACGACTGTCAAGGGAAAAAATGCGTATATGTTTCCAAAAACAAGGCTAGGCAAGGGAGAAGGCTAAAAACTCAGACCCAAAGGGAAGAGAGGTTTTCAAGCAATGATACGACAAGAAACACAATAGGTGTAAGTTTTAAACCTGTGAAGTAAAGCAATGCATATATATTCTTAAGCAATACAAAAATTAATCAATGGCTCATACACAGAATACACAGAGATCTTTACCGGAAACCCTCAACCGGGAAAACCTTTCTTTTTCATTATATC
>SNQJ01S0166548.1:4205-25219 GCA_010110895.2 Picea sitchensis | reverse complement strand
TTGAATAAAGGTACCGGTGTGTTTCTGTGGAAATGATGCACCAAAAAATCAGAAAAAGTTATAAAAAAAAAAAGTCAAATAAGAAACCGTTTAAAAACAAATTAAAAAAAGGTCAGAGGTTCGAGTTTGGTTGGGATCTGATACAATAAGTGGTCCCTTTGCATCACATGTCAAACACTTATATATAGAAAAACAAACCCATTAGATCTAAAATGCATAAAACAAAAATCCATAATTTTGAAGTGATAGAGGGAGTTAAACCCTAGGGTGAAATTTTCCATTCAGGTAAGCAAAACAAAACAAGGGTTTAAGGTAAGAATGAATTTTATTCTTTATTTTTTTCTGATTTTTAATTAAAATCCAAATAGGAATACAATTTGTAAAACAAATTATTATCAAAATCATTAGTAAAATTTAATTTTTTTACCATGTAGGCTTTTAATTTAATCACCATACCCTTCAAATCCTGATTTTATGAATATTTATTTTGTTCCAAAATATTCATCCGCTCCACATTGCTCCCTGGTATGTCTCTCTTCTAAATCTGTCTCTTGTAGATTTTGGAAAAATAATGAAAATATTGAATGCCTTCTTAATATTAAAAAAACTTTATGAAAAGAGTTTAGAGTGAATCACCATACCCTTCAAATTCTCATATTCCTCTAGATGAAAGACCCACTCAAAGAAATATAAAAATGAAAGGAACTCAGGAAAATAAAGGCAATATTTTGGTTGAACAACCTGCCGACAATAAGCCATTTTCTTGTGGATTTAACTATAATAGTGGAGTTAATTACTGTGGGGGTCCTAAATCAAACTTTCCCAAGATTGAATCAAATAAGTTTGATGGAACAAAGGTATTTACTTGGGTGAACCAAATAGAGCAATATTTTGAACTACATAATATTATGGATGACAAGAAAAGGATTCACATAACAACCTTGAATTTTGAGATAAAACCATATCAATTGTAGCAATGGGTAATTAAAAGGAAGCCCCCTCTTTATCACTATACTTGTGGTTTATTTACAAGAGACTTATAATCACAATATAGGGAAGTGTGGGAAGATGACTACTTCAGTCAATTGACAAGAATCAAGCACTTAGGTGATATTGAAGATTATAATTCAAAATTTTAGGTATTGGCCGCAATGGTGGAAGACATACGTGATGAAAAATTGTTGAAATATTACATGGGTGAATTAAAATATGGAATTAAACATGAGATTCTCTTAATACATCCTACAAATATTATGGAAGATAAGCAATTTTCTCGTCATATTCAAGCCGAGAATAAGGCTATACATAAGTCTACCAATGGAGCATACACATGAAGTAGAGATTGTTTTTGGGTTCATAAGACAACCATACCTCAGCCGACAAGGTTGAAACCTCAAAAAATGGATGAAACAAGAGCAAAGGGACTATGTTTCAACTGTGACAAAAAGTACAGTAAGGGGCATAAATGCGGTTAGAAGAAATTATTCTACATAGATTGTGAAGAAGAATAAGATCAGGAATTGGAACTACCACAATATCCATATCTAGAAGAGACTACTCCAAGAATATCTTGTCATGCATTGGTCAGCATCAATACCCCACAAACCCTCAGGATACAAGGATACATAAAAAAAAAGAGGTAATATTATGGATTGATTCTGGTAGTACCCATAGTTTCATTAATTACAAATTAGAGAAAGATCTCAATTGATTTGTATATTATGCACCAGAGTCTCAAGTAATGATTGCAAATGGAGGTATCATAAAAATTTTAGGGAAATTCCATAGTATTAAGCTGAACATTGGGGAGTATTTTTTGGATAGCCCCATAATTGTCATCCAAACAGGTAGTGTTGATGTAGTATTAGGGGTCCAATGGTTTTTTTAATTGGGGAAAATGGCCCTTAATTTTCAATATCTTTTCATGAGATTTTAATCAAATGGAAAGGATATTGAGCTTAGAGGTATCCAAGGGAAACTCTCTAAAGTGATAATATCAAATAGCATGAAAAAATTATTCAAAAATGGACACCAGGGTGTAATTTCACAATTGTGCTCACTTGATGTTCAAAAATCTATATCCTTTGCTCCACTAGATCTCCAAATAGTTATCAACAATCATTCCAAGGTATTTGATGAAATTCCTAATGGTCTTCCACCTACTTGAGATCATGACCATTGTCAGGCCGTTGTATTAAAGATTTTTAATTACCTGGAAACACTAAATTGTCAAACTAGGGTAAGTGAACTTAGAGATGCTACACTATATGTGATGGTAAGATTCTAATTCCTATCTAAAGGTTATTCTGAGAAGAAAACACAAACTTACTCTTAGAAACTGAACCCTAATGATTATCTTGAAACTAATCATCTCTTGTCTAATTCATCAAATGGAAACARTTMTRAKTTTAAGTAYAKGTACTTMTATTTMTAATMTGATRTAATCTCCCAAGACTATCTACCATTAGCTTAAACATCTAATCATCATCATATCTATCTAAACCATAAAAGAGAGATCATTTTAAAAACCTTTTAATCTAAGCATAAAAAACAGTTCTAAATCTAACACAGGTGAAACAAATAAATGTCCTATTTACCCTACAGGTACTGGAAGCTTCCTTTAATCCGACTATAATCTAGCTATCCTAACAGAACAAAGTAAATCTAAACTCGCATTCTTTTTAAATCATGATCAAACTAAAAACTAAAAACAAAGCAAATCTAGGTTAAGCACTTGGTTTATTCTTCAAATTCTATAGGGATAAATAACGCATTCAACATTCATCAATCTATGAGATAATATCAAATTGAAAATGATCTAACTGAAGAATGGCTAAGCATGAATTTAATAGAGTAATTCCAAGCTCAAAACTAGCTTACATGAAAATTCTAAAACTAAAAATAAACTAACTCTACTGTGGAACAGAGACAACGAATTGAACCTGTTGGCGGGCCCAACCAAGAGGTGAAATCGCCCTAAAATGAAACCAGAGGTACTCAGATCATTCCATGCAAAAATTGTTTCATACTTCACGCTCCATAATTCATAAAACAACTCAAATCATTTAACAGTGAATAACATAATGCATAGCAAATTGTATTATCAGAAATCGTATCACATAGCATATCGTAACCAACATTTCTTGAGAGCGATCCCAGTTTATATAGATCCTCTCCAAAATATTTTTAAACATAGGTGCATTAATCAAAATGGATATTAGATCCAAAAATGACTCATAGTCAGTTAAAACAAACTTCACAGCTTCATGACACCCAGTGTCAAGAAGCGTGGATCATAAATCATTCTAATAAAACAGTTCTACAATCTCTCCCTGAGTCAACATATTGAGTTATGACTCAATCAATTATATGAATCAAACTGTCAATCCACTCTGGCCATGTCGTGCAAGCCTTTGGCATCTTCTTTGGCATCTCCACTAAGTGTGAGCCAGTACCTGGTACTGATAAGTTCTATTTTAAAGGAACAATACCTAACTCATGTCACGTTAGTATCAACATTAGTTTAAAATATCAAAATACATTAAAAATAACTTGAATCATAGGCATACATTGAATAGCCCCATTTTTTTGTAAAAGGATGTCAAATGTGTCATGGTAAGGCTAGAAGGAAATGATACTAGTTATGAAAATGGAGGTATATTTGACATGATATAGGAAAAAATATAGTCAAAATTGGAGACTAACAACCATGATATTCATTTGCAATCAGGAAGTGTACCACCTAACATTGTACCTTATAGGTATCCGTATGCACAAAATAGAGATTGATTGCATGATCCAATAAATATTAGAGGCTGGCATCAATGAACCTAGACAAAGTTCTTTCTCTTGACCAATGGTGTTAGTTGCAAAAAAGGATGGTTCATGGCATATGTTTCCACATTATAGACAAATCAACAAAATGAACATCAAAGATAAGTTTCTTATTCCTATCATTGATGAATTATTACATGAATTGCATGGAGAAAAATTATTTATTAAGTTGGATCTTCATTCAGGATATCATCAAATTAGAATAAGGCAGGAAGACATTCCTAAAAAAACTTTTAAAAAACATGAAGGTCATTATGATTTTTTGGTTATGCCATTTGTACTTACTAATGCACCTTCAAAATTTCAAAGCTTGATGAATTATATTTTCAATCCCTTCCTTATAAAATTTGTGTTAGTATTTTTTGATGACATACTAATCTACCAAAAATCTTGGGAAGAACATGTGCAACATGTTGATAGAGTATTACAACTAAAGGAAGAGAAACAACTTTATGCAAATCCCCAAGTGTTCCTTTGGGGTTCGAGAAGTGGAATAATTGGGTCATGTTGTATCTCATGAAGGTGTAAAAGTGGACCCTATCAAAATTAAAGCTATGAAGGATTGGCCAATTACCAAAACCTTGAAGAAACTTAGAGGATTCTTAGGATTTATAGGCTATTACCTCAAGTTTTTCAAGAACTATGGTCAAATAGCAACACCTCTAACAACAATATTAAATAAGGAAGAATTTTCTTAGACCAAAGAAGAAACCAAATCTTTTAAAAAACTTAAGGAGGCTATGTATACAACTCCCACCCTGGCCACACCTGACTTTACAAAAACATTTAATGTTGAGTGTGATGTCTCAGGCCATGGAATTGGTGTAGTTTTAATGCAAGAAGGAATGCCCCTTGCCTTTGAAAGAAACCAAATTAAAGGAAAAAACTTAGTCAAGCCCATTTATGAAAAATAAATGTTGACCATACTACATGTAGTTTAGAAATGGCACCCTTACCTATTAGGACATCGCTTCAACAAATCATGATAGTTTGAAGTACTTCTTAGAGAAATGTGTATCTTCAGAAGAGCAACAAAAATTAGTTACAAATATGTTGGTTTATGAATTGGAAATCATCTACAAAAAAGGAAAACATAATGTTGTGGAAGATTCGCTTTCAAGGAACGAAGAAGAAACAAAATTTCCTTATGTACTATTTCTATTCCACAATCTAATTGGGTGGAAGAAGCAAGGATAGAATGGAAGCAAGATCAAGAGGTATGTAATATCATTCAACAAATACATGAGGACCCCATTTTAGTAGAAAATTTTGTATGGAAGAATGATTTTCCATAGTATCATGATCGCCTATATTTATGTAATAATTCCCAACTAAAATAGAAGATTTTCCTCTAATTGCACACTTCTCCTATAGGAGGACATTCATGATTCTTGAAAATATACCACAATATCAAGAAGGATGTTTTGGGGGAAGGTATTTAAAATGATGTTCAAAATTTTGTATCTTAATGTTTGGTCTACCAATAGAATAAGGGTGAGACAATCAAGACTCGAGGACTCCTACAACCATTAGTTTTACTGTGGTTCACCCCCCCTGGGCTACGTCCACAAAGATCTGTCTCTTCTTCTCTTTTATTCATCATTCTTTAAAATATGTGTTGCGTGCATTACATTCTTCATTCTTACAATTAAAAAGGAGGGTAAGTACCCTCTGTGAGGTAGACTAGACCACACCAGGATCCCCAGCCTGTGACCTAACCCTCAAAACTAGCTCATTCAACAAAAAAATGTTTCTCTTTTACTAATTGACCAACCTCTACTAGACCTCCTAGGCATTTATTTATACTATTATATTGGCTTATAACCATTACATGCATGTCCAAAAACCTAACCCTAATGTGTCTAGGTTTTTCTGCATGCACGCCACACCGCATTTACTCCTTCCACATGCCACTTTTCCTTTTTTTCTACATGCTACTTTTTCGTCATCTTTTGCATGCTGCTTTTCCTCCCCCTATTGTGCATGCTCCAAAAATAGGTTTCTTTCTCCCCAAAATATGCATGTGTCAATAGGCCCCCAACACTAACATTTGGCTTGTCCCAAGCCACTCAGATGATGTGCACTCCCTATACATCCATCTCCAAACTGTGGAACTTTCTTGCTAGTTCCTCCCCTTTTTCTTTCACCTGCGCAAATTTCTTTGTTAGCGCCTCTGCATTGTAATATGTTCGTACAATGACATTGCGCTCTTTATATGGATCTTCTCCATCCTTGTATTTTCTTCCTCCAATTATGCAATTATTTGCGCTACTTTCTCCTGGAGGGGCTCCAATTGGACCTACTTTGCCTACTTATTTATCTGCACAGTCTTTGATTTCTTCTGCAGGGTATTCATCTCCTGCATTCCTTTCAATAGTTCTGCAATACTCATTTCCTTCTGTCGCTGCTTCAAATCCTACATTGCAATGCTAATTTCCTCCTCTTGCTGGTCCAACTATTGGACCCTCTCATATTCCTCCAAGGTATTCCATATGTGCGCAGCCCTGTCAAAACGTTCTGCAACTTCCTTGGCTTTCCTTGCCATCTCATTTGTCTGTAATTTTTCATGTTGTTCTCTCTCAGCTAAGACCTCATGAGGGGTTGTCAGTGTTAAATTTTCCTTCAATACCTCTATCTCTTTCATATACCCCTCGATTGTCTGCGCGATGATATGGATTTGTTCTTTGATGTTTCTCACGACCACCTGTGCGTTGTCCAAAATCTTTGTAAATACTTCCTTCAGTTTCTTCTTGAGGTTGTCTGTGCGCTGCTTCTCCTCCTGTGTCTCCATATTGACCTACTTGAGTACTAGTTGTAGTGATTTTTTACCCTCTCTGGAGACTACTAGTTCCGTCACATCCTCCCTGACTCGTGACTATATCTCCTACGCAACAATGAACTGTAATCCATAAAGTGATTTCGGTGGTATCTTTCCTAACACCAAATCTACTTGTGCCACCTCCTTAAGTGGTGTTTGCACCAATTATTTCTCTAGTTGCAACATATATTTTGTAATGTGGGAGGTTGAACTTACATGCGCTATGATTTGTATTGTGTCTTAAATGCCCTGTGTAGTTCTGTCCCCCTCCTCTGTCAATCGGTACATTGGTACCTATTATTAATCCCATGTTTGGGTTGCTTGTATCTGTTATAGGACCTATTTAAATGCTATCAATTCTTGCATGATTCTTTCTCGCTGGCTCTCAGCTTCCTCATATTCTTCAGTTGTTTGGTCCTGAACTCTTTCTTCCACCAACTTTGTGTCATCCTTGGTAATTGTGTATTCTAGGATGCCCTTATGGGCCTTAGCCTTCTTGCATGATCCTCCCATTTGTATTATCGACCTTTTGGATGTTCCTGCATCTCTTTGAACCATTGTTGTTGGGGTTCCTTTTCTGGTTGCATCCCCCCCTGCTTGTTCTTCCTACACGGGGAAATTGTCCTTCTTCCTTACCTTCCCATTATTATTTCACATACTATCCTTTTTTTGTTCCCCTAGTTTCGAATTTGGATTCTTTGTATGGGATCGATTCTTTGCCATTGTTCTTCCTCCTGTAGGTGTCAGTGATGGGCCTGCTTCAATTCCCTTTCCATTAGGTATTTCCATATTTATAATTGGGAATTTCCAGTCATCCGCCCAGTCCTTGATATCCAAATCTATTTCTTCTGCGCTGACATAGCATCGAAGTTGCATCCATTCCTTTTCTCGATATCTATGTGCTTGGATCCACATGTTGTGTCTTATGGACTTGAATTAGGCTATTCCTTGGTACTTTGCGACCACATCTAGAGTTATCCTCGAGATATTGGCAATATTCTCCTTCATGTCACTCAGGTACCTGACAAAGGTACTCACATTTCCACTTCTCTATTTCGGGTCTGAAGTACTCCCTAAAGATTTGTATCGTGTTGCACGAAATTGTCCCACTTTGTTTCAGAAGTGTGAATATGTAGGATCCTTCCATATGATCATCTATATCAACACTATAAGCCATGAATAGTTGAACTTGTTCCCCAAGTCCTGCAAATTATTATAGTATTATAGGAATAGATTCAATAAATAAGGGGCCCAACTTAGCATGGTGTCATTTGCACACTGCACTGTTGCTGCTACAACTCCTGCAAGGACCTCCTCCTTGCAACATTTTCGAAGGATTTTGCACGTCATCAACTTTGTTTCCATATTGGTGGCTACATCACTAATCCATTTGATGATTATGCCATGCAACCCTCGCTCTATCCTGTAAGTCTTTTTAATTTCTTCCATGAGCACCTTCTCCTTCATTTAGTTTTCCATATACTGCGCGGGATTCTCGCCATTTGATGGCAGTCCTATGATGAACGGAATCAACTCAACATCGATGGACATATGTCTCTCCATCCACAAGAATCCACCATGGAGGACCTCTAGTAACTTCTTGAAGCAGTTGTAAACATCTTTCCCCCTACCGAAATGGGGAATCTCCAGCAAATTAAGTATCCCTGTGTTGACTAGTCTTGCTATCCACTACCTTGGTTGCAACACTGGATCTCCTAGCATCCCTGTGCCCAGGATTTCCATGTAAACTTGTTGTGAAAATTCTAGGAACTTCTAATGTCAGACACATCATTGTCTTCTTTTATGAGTTTTTTGATGCAACCCAACAATCTTGGTGTGGCCTGCACCCCCTTTGGAATACACGGTAAGACTATAGATGCCTTGGGCTTCTTATGCGGGGATCTCAATATGGGTTGTTTCCCTTGCTTCTTTACTGGCTTGCTAGATGTCCCAACTTCTTGTTCCTCTTCCTTAGTGCCAGAGTCCGACTGTCCTATGATGTCCTCAATTTGGAGCTCTCCCTGCGGTGTGGATCCTACCCGGGGTTGTAACCTTGGCTCATCATATTTCATTCTTTCACTATCGATTCCATTCATCTGGTGGGATACATTGGCCTTGGATGGTTGTTGCGGGTTTCTTGTCACTGATGGGTTTTTTCCCCCCACAATACCACGTGAGTCAATGTCCATCCCTACTGTCATCGGAGCATTCCCCTCCTCTTCTACTAGTGTGGTGCTCACTGGTTCGGCTTGTGGTGAAGGAATAACATTGACATTGATGATTCCCTCTGGCTGTGTATACACTTGTTCTTCCTTTGCGGGTTCCTCCAACGACCTATGGTTTCTTCATGTTTTTCTTACCACTTGGCCTAGTGTGTCGACCTTTGGTGGTGTCATCCTGTGTATATATCCCTCTTGTTGCTCAAATCCGACTGTTAAATTCTTCAGAATCACCTCTTCACCCTCATCTTCCTGCTCTTTAGCTCTGTGCATGCTCAAATTCACAATGAGGGTTGTTTGGCCCAATTTTAGTTATATAAAGGGAGTCATAAATGTCATGAATCTTCTTGGAGACACTTCATTTTGTGTCATAAATGTTCTAAATATTCTTCCGCATGCTTTGTTAAGTTTCATAAATGCTTGGTTCACGCCTTCTTTTTCCAGTGACCGGTTTCTTCTTTTCCAACCGTTGGCCCATTTTCCGGTGAGCTAAAAATTTCCAATGTGATGCAAATTTTTCTTGTGGTTCATCCTCAGTGCACTATGTTTTTCTTCAGTCCATTATATCCTATGCGCAATACCTTTCATGTTTTGTCGTGCTAATTTTAATGTCTATTTTGCGTTGTTTTTTCTACTTTTCTGTCATTCATCATTTTTTTTTCATAAGTTTTTCTTTCCTACTCTCTCCTATAGTACACTATACACATAGGTTCCTTACTGCACTACAACTACTAAGATTTAGTAGGTCAACTATCCCTATATATATTTTCATCCAACTACCATTCACCATTGTTATCACTAAAATTTCGTTCGCAACATTACATGCAAATGGTTACAGGAATGCAAAATCTCCAAACACCTATTAGTTCACCTGCAGCACAAAAAATGCATTTCCAAGGGGAAAAAACTATACAACTGGTCAAAAAATTCGCATGCGATGAAACACTAAAGGAAGCGTGTGCACAGTGTGCGGGACAAAGAATCCCATAGAGCACACAATATGCCATATGCACGGCTGTGTACGAGAAAATCCGCACACTTCTATGAGCGATGCATTTATGGTTCTTGTCGACCCCTCAGCCACTTCTCGAACAACTCCCAACTTGATTTGACACTCAAATCTAAGCTTAATCCAAATGGGGGACTGGTCAAATACCTAAGGGTGCCCTAAAGGGCCCCTTGTCCACACTAATAACCAGTTGGATATTGCCTCAAAGACATGCTATAAATGGATGCCATGGGTGCACTAAGAATTTAAGAATCTCATAGTATTTTTATGTTGCGTCAATCCTCCTTCAAGAAACCTCTTTTCTTATTGGAGCATTGTAGCAACATTCCAATAATCTATTCCCCTCACCTCTTGAGGGAATAGGCTTGGATTTCTTCATCGTTTTATTTCTAGTTTATCATTGTAAGAATAGCTCTCAAATAGGGGACTTAAGAGCCCTCCCAAGGAGGAAGAGAGGACCCATAAGTCCTCCTTTCTCTATGGTGTTTTCCAACTAATATATTTATCCATTGGTGGCATGATCATTGGCCATTTGGTTGACTGATTTTGGTTCAAAGTTTATTATGAATTATAGTTTTATTTATTTAGTTGTTTCTAGTTTAGTTGTTTGTTTATTTCATGTGCTTGGATTGTTTAATTCATACATTGACCTCTATCTTATCTAGCAGGCCCAACTAGACTTGTAAGTGCCCTTGTTTTGCTCACCCAAGTGATGAAACAGACACAACCGATTGGTGACCATACTGGGGATTAGGTATAAATTTCCTCCCTATTTGGGATTTTAGAGCACTTCTTTTTGATCCATTTTCCTTACAGGGATCATAACCGGCCTAGCCTTACCTGTCAAGAGCTAAGTGTGGAGATGGAGGAGAAGAATTCCAATTAAAATTCCCCCCTCCCCCCGATGCGTATCAAAACATGCGTGGGTGTTCCAGCTCATAGATGCGCATTCCAAGCATTGTGCGCCAACAACACTTTGTTTCTCTGTTCATTGTGCACCAAACGATCCTCGGTTCTTTGTGCATTGTGTGCCCACTGTGCCTCTGTCTGAACTGTAACCCACACATCTATAATACCCCTAGGCCGAAACCAATTGTAAATGTAAATGAAAATGTACTTAATCTGGTGAACTATTTGATATCATTTTGTATGCACTTTTCATGGCATAGTGTGTGCATGTACTGCACAATAAAATGAGGAAGTGTGCACATTATAGGATACCAAGCACAACAACTTAAGTGTGTACGATTTTGAGGCCAGTGAGCCTTTGTGTATATCATGTGTTTTATAGGTTGGTGAGCCAGTTATTATAAGCTAAGATTCTTATGTTTTTAATTAGGCCAAAGAGCCTAGATGTTAAAGGCCAATGCACCTATTTTTGTGTATGTCTCATCATTAATATAAAATACATCATTGCGCATAGACCGACCATGATAAAAGATTATGGGGGACTAAACTCCACTAGTTAGGGAAAGGGTGGGGGATAAAAGTTAAGAAAAAGGGGCTAAGCTAGGGAGCTTAAGCCAAAAAGGAATATTATATTAATATTTATTAAATCATAAAGTATGGATAATTATTTTATCCTAATTTCTAAATATGGGGACGAGTGGGCCAAAGTAACTCCCAACATGACAAGTGTCAAGTTGAGGACATGCATACATATAGCTTGGACTTAGATCATTTCCCACCATCATTCAATGATTCCAGTGAATCATCCAGGAGAATTCACACACTCATTGAGCTATCCTATGTACCTTCATGTCATTGTACCTAAACCTATATCCAGAGACATACTTTTTTGTGTAGTTGGTTAGCTTGGGAGCTGGACTGAAGAAGTGAGTTGTCAGGCCCATGGGAGATTGAAGAGGCGGGTTGTCAGGCTCGTGAGAAATTTCTCTGTGGGTGAGATAATTGTTGGGAATTGATTTCCTGAAGGTTCTAAACTACATCTACAGGGCTCTGAGACTTCCTGTTCGGCCTATTACTGAAGCCCTGAAAGGAAGTGGGGTAGCCGAAGGACTGTTGAGCAGAGAAGGGGCACACTTCCTGGGGTGGGACATGCATGTGGGGAATGAGGAACTGTAGGATGTTAGTTGAGTGGGCACCTGTAACAAAGTCTTCCCTATTGTCTATGAACCTTTAGCCTGGTTAGGAGTCCCTTTACATCGGTGGAGTTTAGTCCCAGCTCAGGGGTGACCCACTACTGAGAGTGATGAGCAGTGTGGTCTAAGTATGGAAGGTTTGTGGAAGGTCTGCATGCAATTGGTGATATTATTACCAAGATAAGTGTCAATTGTGTGATAAATTTACATGATGCATTACTAATTACGTGTTTATTTTTATGGGTTTATCCTATGTTTGGTTATAACTGTCTTTATATTTATGGGTATTTCCTGTATATGCTGCATGTATGCGTTTATTGTTATTTCAGTATGAATCTGTGCATTTACAGAATGAATTTGTCTGTATACATTTTATATATAAATCTCCACAAGAGTTCTGTGTGTATATATTTTAATTGCATGAAGTTCAAAAAATTTATGTGTCATAGCTCAATTGGATGTTGGGTTTGTTACAGGATGGTATCAGAGAATGAAAGAGTTGTATGGAGTAGCATGGTTCAGCATGGGTGGTTGGGGATGTTACAATATGGTATCAGAGCTTCAGTTTTCAACACTGATCCTGGATGGGTCGAGCAAGTTTGAGTTAAAGAGAAATTTCACAAAGGATTTATTTCGAAAGTGGCCAAATTTCCAGTTGCAGACCGTCCATGGAAAAAGTAACAACAATTGGGTGGAATGGGGAAAAATCCCCAATTTTTGTTGTTAAATTCATGGGAAAATTGAGAAATTTGGCCAAGTGGTGAGATATTCTAGAGTTAATATCTGACCTTGAATTTATTTTTGTCTTCCCAAGATTTTTGTAAAGTCAGCCTTGTTTTTTGTTGATCATATAGGCATTTAGCTCGCCTTATGGTCTCCTCCAATGTCTTGGGATCATCATACTATATTTTGTCATTGATGAATGATGGAAATCCACTCAAATACCTTTGAATATTAACTGTCTAATCCTTGATGAAAGAAACATACTTCAGTAGTTCTAAAAACCTTTTCTCATATTCATCTATGGTCATACTCCCAAGCTTGAGTTCAAATAAATCTTTCATTTTCTTGTCATTGTATCTCTTAGTCAAGTATTTGTTCTCAAAATACTTCTTGAATTCCCTCCAAGTAACACTTTTCTCTTTAATGTGTTGCACCTGCACAAGCTGATCCCACCACATGGATTCCTTTCCCTTGAGTTGATAGATGAAAATTCTACCTTCTACATGAGAAGAATAATTATGCAATTGAAAATGCTTTCTCATGCCCAACAACCATGTATCTTCATCCTCATCCTTCTTGTGCTCACCATCAAATGTAGGAGGTTTTATTTTGTTCAATTATCCTCATAGATCATCCACCCCAGACCCCTTATGCTTCTTTATAGGGGATGGACTTGAGTTTTTGTGTGCTCTCTTATTGGAATGCGTCGGGGAGTGATGTTGATGTCTCCTAACACTGTTGGTTTTTATTTTCTCATCAGGAAACATGTGACTTCCAGATTTTCTTGAGCCACTCTCCTTATCCAATTTATTTTCTATTCAGATCAAGCCCTATATTAACTTCATGTTGAAGTCATCTTGATGCTCCTTGGCTCTCATAATCCTTTCATTATCATCTTTATGGATTTGAAATCCTTCTGCAAATTTCTAATGGTATCTACCATGTTCATGTTTTCATCCCTTCCTTCTCCGTGTCCATTGGAGTTTGTTCCTTAAATGCCCAAATGGACATCCATCCCTCTAATCTCATCTTCCTAGCTGTAAATCCCATGTGCCTCTTCCATTCCTCTAGACTTTGTGTTGATCCTGATCTGATCTAGTTGTTGTTAACTCTGCAAAATCTTGGTAAGACAAAAAGAAATTCAAGGTGGATCAAAGGAAGAAGGGATCTAAGCAACCATTCTTTAGAAATAACTCTCAGGGACAACCAACTTCTAGAGAACCCAGAATGATTGAGACAAGGGGTCAAAGGACAAGGAAACCACCTATTCAATGTTGGGTTTGTAAAGGAGATCATATGTTCAGAGATTGTCCTCACAGAGGTGAAAAAGTGAGGACTGTCCACAATGTACAACAAGCTAAAACAATGGAGGACATAGGTAGAAATATACCAAGGATCTATGCATCCCTGGATAACAAGAAAGAAGAGTATCAGTCACATATGATTGAAGTGGAAGGTATGATAAACAACCAAACCATTGTTATTTTAATTGATTCAAGAGTTAGTCATAGTTATATAGATCCTAAGATGGTGGAAAGTTTTCATTTTCCAAGAAGCAAGCATGGAAAATCTTGGTTGGTGCAGCTGGCTACCAGAGCCAAAATAAAAGTTAATGAGACGGTTAAGTCATGTCTTATAAACATGAATGGACTGAACACCAGGGAAGATTTGAACATCTTGCCTTTAGGTTCCTACGACTGTCTAATTAGGATGGATTGGTTGGACCATAATCATGCTATCCTAGACTATCATAACAAGGCATTTACTTTCTTGGATGAGGAGGGGAACTTAAGGAAAGTGCAAGGAATTCCCAGGGAAGTAACCATCAGATACATTTCAGCATTGCAGCTGAAGAAATGTTACAGAAAAAGGTGTCAAATATTTGCAGCTCATATGGAAGAGACACCTAAAGATAAGGTGCCAAATCTTGAGGATCATGCAATATTGGAATATTTTGAAGATGTTTTCAAGGAGGTACTAGGACTACCCCAAAAGAGATATATTGATTTCTCTATAAATTTAATGCCTGGAGCAGCTCCAGTGTCAAAAACTCCTTACAGAATGAGTACACTAGAGCTGAAGGAGCTGCAAATGCAGCTTGAAGAACTTATGAAGAAGGGGTATATATGCCCAAGTGTGTCAGCTTGGGGTGCCCCAGTATTGTTCATGAAGAAGAAAGATGGGACATTAAGATTGTGCATTGATTTCAGACAGTTGAATAAAGTGACTGTAAAGAACAAGTATCATTTGCCAAAGATTGATGATCTCTTTGATCAATTGAAGGATGAAAAGATATTTTCAAAGATAGATCTCAGGTCAGGATACCATCAGGTAAGGATTAAAGAGGAAGATATCAGCAAGACTACCTTTAGGACAAGGTATGGTCATTATGAGTTCACAATGGTTCCATTTGGGTTATCAAATGCACCAGTTGTTTTCATGTGCTTATTGAATGGTGCTTTCCAAGAATATTTAGACAAGTTTGTCATTGTCTTTTTGGATGACATCCTTGTATATTCCAAGTAAAAATAATATCATGAGAATCACTTTAGGATGGTGTTTCAAGTATTAAGGGAGCATTAGTTGTATGCCAAATTGAGCAAGTGCTCATTCCATCATAAGAAAATTCATTATTTGGGACATATCATTTCAAAGGATGGGATAACAGTGGATCCCGAGAATATAGAAGCCATTAGAGAATGATCAGTGCCAAAGAATGTGATAGATGTCAGATCGTTCATGGGCCTTGCAGGCTACTATAGGAGATTTATTGAAGGATTCACAAAGATCGCACACCCAATCACTTCCTTACAAAATAAGGGTGTGAAGTTTCAATGGACATTGGATTGTGAAAAGAGTTTCCAAAACTTGAAGCAATTATTAACAAGTGCTCCAATACTAAGGATTGCAGACCCAAATGAAGACTTCATTATATAAACAGATGCATGTAAAGAAGGACTTGGTGGAGTCCTCAGCCAAAATGGGTTTGTTATATGTTATGTGTTGTTCATGAGATTAAACTTAAGGCTCAAAGAATAATGTCAGGCATCAGGAATTAATGAAAGTTCATTTTAAAGATGCTTTTTCTTCCGTTAGTTGTGTGAGAGTTAATTCCTCAAATGGAATTAATATATGAACAAAACATAGGCTGTATTTCGTCATCTGAGTCAATTTATCAAATTAAAAGAGGAGAAGAAAATTACAAAACTATTAAACAAACTAAGGCATCAATGACAGAAGAGTCTTGCCTTGTTTATAGTAGAAAGAAATGTAGAATGCACTTCTAAAAGAATATAAGATGTAGTAATCCAAATAACAGGTAGGTCTTGTATTTTTTGATAGAAACTATAGAGGAAAAACTACTTGCTATTCAAATACTAAATGGAACTTAATCACAGTATTTGTTGTACTAAATTGTAATGATTCATTTGTTCAGGAATGAATTAAAGAGAACATAAGATATGAAACACAAAGAGGGAACATAACTCAAACAACACAAAATTTGGAATCCATTTATGCACTTGTATCAATACTCACAGAAAAAGAGTTTTCTCAGTTACAATACGACAAGAAGCAACCTGTGATTAACCTTAGAAAGTTATATTTATACAAAAGGTTCTCAACCTTAAACGGTTGGAATTCCCCTTTTTTATAAAATAGTAAAAATTACAAAATGTAAAATGTGAAATGCTTCACTTGCATGTTTTCTGTTAGTCTCCTCATTATGCTGGCAGAGGCATTTTTCTCTATAGTTCTCCAACTCCGAAATGGATAACATACACACATCATCTCATTTGTTTCAAGTGATGCTACCTTTTCCTTGCTCAATACATTTGATGCATATGCTCACAAATTACGCCACTAGCCTGGAGGGCTCTGTTAAATTATTAGCCTCAAAAATATATAATTTCTTTTCCATTTGAGGCAATATTTCTGCCATTCGTCTATATTCTAAAACTATAGACTGTAATTGCATACTAGGCTTCACTAGCCATCTATTTATCTGAATAATATCAACCTGTTTTATCTGTGATATTTCGGCCTGAGCCTCTTCCATATTTTTCTTAATGTCAATTTGATGTTTTATTATGTCAATCTGTCCCAGTACTCCAGAGCCATCTTATTTATCAAGGCCTAATGATAATTTTTTGAGTGAGTGGAAGCCTCTTCACAAAACTCCTTCACTTCCTTAGCCATTTTCCTGCTTTCAACTATGCTAGATTCCCAGGTCTTTAGTATTATATCACCTTTGGTCTGCTTTGAAATGGACAACCTGGAAGCCATAGCTACTCCTTCTTTTGCCGATGAAACAACTACTTCCTGGAAGGTAGTCGAGACATAAATAAATTCTTTATCTCTTAAACAAATGTTATTTAATGCTTGATCTATCACCTGAAAATGATCTTGGACAATTTCAACCTTAGTGAGAAGGCTTTGCCATGTTTCTTCCATTTCCTTTATCACTTTGAATGCCTGAGCTTGGAACATTGTTATATATACAATAATGCTTTCGGTAGAGCTTACTTTGGCTTGTAGTTGCCTTACCAATTCATCCCGTTGGGTGGCCCATCCTTGGCTCACCTGTATATTCATGTGCATCTCCTCGAGGTTTGATTTGAGCTGCTGGATTTCCTGTTTGTCATTGTCTCTAATATGCTCGAAGCCCTTATTGACCTCACTCCGAACATTCTTTTATACAATCTTCATTTGATTTTGCAATTGGCTTATTTGTAGATCTTTCTGCTTCAATCGTTATTTTAAATTTCCAACTGAAAACTGGTTAGTTGTTGCAAAATCCCCCAGTGATCCTGCTACTTCTTCAGCAAAGTCTACCTCCTCCAAGGCTTCTCCATCGATTATCACCTGTGTCTTTTGACAGCTGAAACTTCCTTTAGGTACATTTCTCTCTTCACCACAACCTTCCTTTTCTTACTGAAAAAGAAATTGGAAGGAGGCAACTCTTCAACTGAAATGGGCGTGAGGTCCTCTATGCATATTACCTCTACATTTGGATTCCCTCTAGTGAATTGTAACGGTGTGATGAACTGGATGGGGCTTCCGATTTTGGTCGACGACTATTTCCCGACCGTGTTTGTAGTTGATTTATCTGGTGAAAACAGTGGTCCTTCTTCTCCATCCTTTGTCAGTCTCTCTGCTTGATCTTTGGCTTGGTCACCTGATACATTTGTTGATGGGATATATTCTTTCTGAGTCGACACCTTAGTCTTCTCGAAGCTTTCTCGGTTTTCTTGTCCCCTGTAGATTTTTGCTTCTGAGCTTTGGGTCTCCATTTGCTGTGAAACTGTAGAAGTCAGGGTTTCTCCTTGTAACACTTTAGGGAGGCTACTTCTTCGGTGCCTCTAGAAGTCGTAAAAATCAATCATTTTATTGGGTGACAGATCCCAAACTTAAATCAAGACCTCTGGATAGGATCTCGCTCCTCAAAAAATATCGTCTTGAGGGGAATATTTGTGTTCATACCTTTTCAAATTGTAGTTGGCCATGTGGTTATCCACGACGTTTTGCGGGTTGTGTTTTTTGAATTCAATGCTGACCGGTTTTATTTCTCCCAAGGTTGCAGCCTCTACTTTAGAGTGACCGAAATACAGTAGGGAAAATGTACCAATCTGTAGGGGAAAACAGGGCCATACCTTTTTCTATACTATTTTGAGCTCCTTGCTAATCCGACCAAACACAGTTTGTCGTGCAACCTCTCGACACACTAGTTGGTCTAGTAAAAATTGTGGCAGATCATATGGAGGAACCGAAAAACAAAAACCCCTAATATAGGAGAAGTGTTCCTCGACGTACCAGTCTGCTATTCTTCACAAGTTAGTCACAATTTTGTCAGAGATTCTGGGAGGTGGGTAGCCATAGATGGCGGTGTGCATCGACACCACTACCCAGTTGCAAATCTCATAAAAGAAGTCTTTTTCCTTTTCTTCCCAAAGATTCAAATGATAAATGTGTATGGGTTTGGCACTATTTGGAGTCCAACTCCAGTACATCAACGGAAAAGGCATCATGAAACAAACGGGGTCCATAATATAAGATGACATGAAAATTTGGGCTAGTTTCCGCTTGGCTCTTAGTGACTGATATATTGCAATCTCTTGAACCAAACTATTTGAAAATATATTTTCCCAGTCAAAAGAGTACCCTTATGCTACTGTGTGTATAATAGGTATCCACGATAAAAATAAATGAGTTGTGTTTTCCTTCCCATAGAGCCTACACATCATCATTGTTATGTACATTATGTGGGGTTCTAGTGCAGAAATTGGGTATATGCCATGGGAATCCTCTTTGAACTTCTCGGGGCAAGAATACCAGTCTTTAATTAAATCAGGAAGGTTTTTTCTGTATTGGTCGCATTCCTTCTTGTTGAAATCTACTAGGAAATTTTCATTGTAAATGAAATTGGATACCAGAGACAATTTGTACATCACCTGTAGATGCTCCAGCCTGAAAGACCCAACTGGGACCTTTTGTGAATTGAAAATAGTTTTGGTTGGGATATCTAAGTGGTCCAACGCCAAACCAATCATATCATTGTAGGGAAATAGCTTAGGCCTTGTCACTATCTTCTCTAGCTCTGACTGAGCAATAATTTTGTGTTTGGTAGATATGTCCTCCTTCTCGTTGTTGCTTGAATCATCTGGGAAATTTACCAATTCATATTGTAAGATGTTGAATACTTGTGTCCAGGATTTGACCTTGTCTATGCTCATGAGAGGGGTGTCAGAGAGAACATCTGCGTTCTGGCTCGAACTTTCACCAGTCACTTTAGGTGATTTCCATGGAGCCACGACATTCAATCCTTTGAACTCTGTTATCTACTATAGGAAAGGTGTAAAATCCTTCAGCTGGAAAAACGTACAGCTCAGTAAAATACATAATGAAATTTAAATTTGCATTCCTTTTTCTTTAAACGCATCGATCAACCAATACCTTCACTGACAACGTATTTACTTTCTTTAATGAATCAGATTCAAGTGGTAGCTCAAAATCTTATTTGGAATGATCGCCTTAATGGTATTATTAATGGCATTTATTTTTGTTGATTCATGCTTGGGAAAAGAACATACGAAATTTGAATCTATACAAGTCATCATTAAGCGATATATTAATTAAGAGATAATATTTGTTAAAGCATCGATTAATCATAATTATCATTAAGTAAAATTTGGCGTCTCGGATCTTTGGAGATATTATAACAGACCGAGCTATAACTTATGAAACTCGAAATTATGATGTGATTAATTAAGTTTAATTGTGTTTAACCCTTTTAATTAATCATGATTAACCTCAAAGATTTTGGGGTTTCGGGTCTTGGGATATTCTATGCTAGTTCGAGCTATGTTCTCTGAATCGCAAAATTGCGAATGATTAATTAATATTAATCACTTTTAATCTTTTAAATAATCATGATTAACTTCAAGGGTTTCGCAATTTCGGGTATTGGGACTTTGGTTTTTGTTCGAGGCAGGATCCCCGAAACGGGAAATTGCGATAATATTTTAATATCATTAATCATTTTTAATTGTTTAATTAACCCAGTTTAACTTAAGATAGTTTCGCGACTTCATATATCGGGACTTTGGAGTTCTTACATGTTGGACTATTAGTATCGCAAAACTCTGAAACCCGACATTTTGAAGGTAGCCTTTAGTGATTTGAACTTTTAACAAGTGGGCGGGTCCATAACTTTTAAGTATTTCAGATCGTTGGATTCAACGAAAGACTTCATCAACGGTGATATTCAGGTGCTTGTTTGTCCATATTTAAACCAAAATGAAATTTATCTAAGTCTAAAGTTTAGAAAAATATATATGCTCCAACATAGGCTCCATCTAGGGATCGTGTCTCCGTGTGAGTCGCGAAGAACAATAGACCAAGTGCCTTTATTGGGTAAATGGAGTCATTATTGCATTTTGTGGAACTTTTCCAGAAAATGATTGCACTGAGAAAAGGGTTTCACCCGTAACTTAGAAAAACTTCAAAACACATCAAATCATGACTTTTGGTTAGGCCATTTAAAATTTCTCTTCCCTGAAACTGTATTCATATTTGCTCAAGACAATCAAAACAACCTTAACCTATCTATCAAACTCTGTTCAATCTTATTTGTGTCAAGGAAAAGTGATTTTAATAATTTAATTAGGGAGTCCTTAGTTGGATTAGAATGTAAATCTTGTCGAGAGGAAGACTAACTACCAGAGTACATTATAATGCATGTATAACAGCCTTGCAGATATCATAGACATTGCTTCCCTGCCAGTGAGCTTGTTTAGTGCCCCGATGAAGTT
>SNQJ01S0166544.1:13397-26755 GCA_010110895.2 Picea sitchensis | reverse complement strand
ATTGGACTACATCTATTTTGAAAATGTATCATAAAAAAATAGATGTAGTCCAATAATAACAACTTAATATTTAAAAATACACAATTAAGGAAAACATAAAAATGGTATTACATAATCACTACTTTCTAAATCCAAATGTATGGACATAATTTTGTCAACATTGTACTACTTTATAAATCTATAAATCAAAATGTATGACTACTTTCTTTCCTAATTTTGTTAAGGTATATTGTAAATTGACAAGGCCATATTCAGCCCTATCCATGTACAGGTACATGCCAAAATTCGGCCCTGTACCTGTACATGGACAGGGCCATATTACAAGGTAATGTGTTCTATAAGTTGTGATATGTAATAGATCGAGCATGTAGTGTCTATGTAAGCTAGGTTCACTATTAACCATGACTCTATGCTTATAGATGTCAATATAAGTAGAACCATAATAAGAAGTAATGAGTGTAATCACAAGGTATATACTACATACTGTTGTCTTAGATATAATGTATTGATTATGGAAACAACTAGTATCCATATTAATTTGATGATAACTCAACCCTGTCCATGTACATGGCTGAATATGGCCCTGTCAACAATCTAAAAAAACAAACTTAATTCCTAACTTAAAAATCTAAATTATAATTCTATTATAGTAATTAAATCTAATCTAAACATACATTATTGACGCCTGTTGCTCCAACTTCCATGCTATAGCAAGATTTGCCTCACCATTGCTATCTTGCACAGAGGGCCTTTTTTCCATTTCCCTATGCAGACTTATCAACCCCTTTTTGATAAATCCAGAGCCAAAAATATATATTTTTCCACATATACGCGCCCTAACTGCTTTGCAAGATGCGTATACACTTGCTGCTCCACTACAACTCACGTATATCAGGATTTGTGCCAGAAAATACAAAATGAGATCAGGTTTCCATGTCACGACAAAAGATCTATGATCTTTGGCCTTCCATATATTGGAAACGTTCTGACTCGACCCTTCAGTTGCATTCTGGAGGCTATAAGAGCACAATTTCGAGCTATGGAAAAAAGAGGAGAAAGCATTCAACTTTGAGAGCAAAGTTACTCTGGGGAAATTACTTCATATTGAGTCTGCACCCCTTTTTCCCTCAAGTCTGAACATAGTGTTCAGCCTCCAAGATCTTTCCTTATTGTTGAGAGGAACTCATTACCTCTTTGCTATGAGATTTCCTTTGGTGGAGGATTGAAGTGGTGGAGACCCAGTTGGAAGGAACTTAGTTTCTTGGTTTTGAACCGTACCGACACAGAAGTCTGTAATGTTGATACTCCTGTTGATCAATTATTAATAGAAATACTCCTTTCCCGTCCTATCGATATCTTGAAAATATATGATCATTATCCATGGGCATGTTTGTAATTCTTATTAATGGATTGTGCTATCTAATGTGCTAACTCATTTTATATATTGCCATTATATACTTGCATCGCTTGTTTGTTGAGAACTTCTTGTAGGTGTAAAGCTTTGGGTCAAAGTGCTCAATGGTGGAACAACATCAAACGATTGGATAGAGGTAGGCTTTTTCCTTGTATTGCACATTAGTTTATATAGCACATGTTGGAATCGAGTTGATTTCTGTAGTCATACTTGTCTGTTGTGGTTTACGCTTGGCCATAGAGAGTTTTTCTCTTGTAACATAATTTGCAACTCCATTGGGGAACATATCTCCCTTCTAAGGGTTGAAGTATTTTTCCTTCTTACATTACTCTGTTTCCTTTGTGTTTCTTGTTGTATCATAGTTGGACAGAGTCTGTTCACTCTAGGTCTAAGTTTTTCATCCTTTTACCCTTGCCTGGCCTTATTTTAAAGCATATATGCCCTTTTTTCCTTGACAGTTGCATATACACGTGTTCTGTCTCACTGCAAGAAGTGTATATACGCTCTGTTCTCCTGAACAGTCGCGTATACCACTTCCCCTTGCTTGTTTGCTTGGTTTAGTGACTGTTGGGTAGGATTTGAGAAGTAATGAGCCTTCTTGGGTCTCTTTAGTGCCTGTTGAGATTATCTGGAATGACAGAAAGCCTGTTGGGAGTTGAATTTTTGGGCGTAGTATTTCTCTTTGTTTTCAATTTTTAATTTGTCCTTAGTTTCTTAGTTGTCTGCTTAGCTGCTTGGTATTCTGCTCGAGTGATAGATTTTATACACAGTAGAAGTTATATATCAAGTCGCTTATCAGTCCATGCATTTTCTTTTTAATAAATTGAAAATACAAAAACAAATATAGGTATTTTGCATTGGTTGGTATTTTCGTCTTGGAATATTTATCATTAGCTTAGCACATTTAGCGAAAGATTGCATTTTGTTTCTGAGTTGTAGAGTTAAAATTGAAGATTGCACTATTTTTATTTATCATATCATTCACTGAAAAGTTAAAGTTAGGCTTTGCATTATATCTATTTTTATTTTTATGCAGAGTCATAACACCGTGAGTTTCATTTCCATAACTTTTTGAGTAATCATGGACAATAAAATTTATGCTTTAAACTAAAATTGATTAGTAACGCTTTTATTGTTTAGGGTGCACAAACTAGCCTAGGATTTAGTGCCTTGGAATATGATTTTATGAGTAAAATTCTCCAAGGCAATTAAATCAACATATGTGTTTGAGATAGGGAGTTGAGAAATCCATTGTATAATTGGTAATATCAGGAGGCTCCGCTCACACCGGAGTTAAGCATGAGGTCGTGCAAAGTTTGTTGAAGGGATAACCCCTGGATACTCACCTAGCGTCAGATATATTTCTGTGGCTTTATTCATATTTGGAGATCTTGCTAGTATCCATACCTCTGTGAGAGGCGATACTTTCAAGGTTTCGGGCTTTGCTACCCTACCCATACGATAATCCAGACTTACGAATGTTCACCTGTGCATCGGTTATACAGTGGTTGATTAGTTTCTTGACTTAGGTTTCTCATAGGTTACTTGCTGGGGTTATTCTGCTTGTATCCTGGGTCAGATAGGGGTCAGACATCATACAACCTTTATGGAGGATTACCTCTCCGGGGGGATTTGACCGACTGGTTGTTAAGCCTACGAGGGACCTTATAACTGATCATGTTACCTCCAAACTTTATCAGGGAGTCTCAGGTCCCTCCTGGATGAGGCATACCTTCTTTAGCGAGGGAGGCCACTCAACCACTTTAGCCTGTTTGCATGCATATTGGTCGTTTGACTTTTTGGTATGCTCTTTGATTACTAGTTGGCCTTAGGATATATTTTTATTTGTTGAGAATCATAAGTGGTCGTGGAGTCGGACCAAATTCCTCCCAGGTCCTGTCGGTTGTTACAATTACCATCAGTTTTCGAGCTATTGTCTTCTAAAAGGTGTAGAGTTATCGGGAGTGGTACACACACATCCAATTTTCAGACTTGTGATCCCACAAGGATGAGTAGTGAGTCTAGTCTTCAGAACACTGGGAGTTCATCAACTCCCAATCCCACTATAGTTAATTGCACTCCTTCGACACCTGCAGTCGCTACAGTTGCAGTGCCAGATGCCTACACCGGTACTATGGCTCAGCCTGTAGTCAATGCTTCATATATTGCCTCTAACCCTTTTGGGGGTTTTGGCCACTCACTGAGTTACAATGTTTAGACCATCCTCATGGATACTAGTCCATTTTCTTATGGTACTCCAAGTTTCACTTCGCAGTTTTCGACTGCCATCCCAGCTGCTGGCCATAACGCTAGCCTTGGACATGGGGGCACTACACCTCCTTACACTCCTTTTTCGTTTGGTAGCTCTCATGTTCCTCAAGAGAATCCTAATGTAGGAAGTGTCCACTTCCTTAACCCCAGGTCTAATCCTTCTACGGCTGGATGGAACAACCAAGCTGGCGGACAAGTTCCGCCCTATATCCCTATCCCCTCGGTGTCGAATTCAACCAATACTTTTGGCATAATGAATCCACTTCAATCCTTCGGATTCCCATCCGGAGGAGGTCAGTCTTAGGTCTTGGGCACCCCCCAACCTGGATCTAATCTAGTTGGGGGCAGTTGTAACAACCCTCAGTTTGGAGCTAATCTAACTGGGGGCAATTTTCATAACCCTTATTAGAACATTCTTGCTGGAATGATGCCCAATCCATATTTCATGAATCTCTACGGAGGAGGGTCTTTTAATTCTGGACAAAGTTCTGGTCCTTACTAGAATCTTGGATGGAACGTAGCTCCTAATACTCAGTCTTTTGCGGGAGGATGGGGTCAGCTGTCGCAACCCCGTATTCCCTTTCTGGCCATGCTTAATCTGCCAGATTTGTCTAAAATAATGAACGACCCAATGAGTCATGATCCCACATGCCCCCCTGTCCCCACCAAGATTCCGTCAGACATTCCAAAGTTTGAGGGTAAGAATGGCGAGGACCTTGGTGATCACGTCACTACTTTTCACCTCTGGTGCTCATCGAATTCTTTGAATCACGATTCTATTAGATTACAATTGTTTCAGCACATTCTTATCAGGATTGCATCACAATGGTATATTGAGCTACCTAGGGGGACATATGGGTCTTTTCAACAGTTAGTGCTAGCCTTTCTTAACCATTTTCAACTACCTGTTCATTACAATGTTGGCCTTGAACTTTTGTCAGCTTTACCCCAGGGTTCTGACACTCATATTTCGGACCATGTCCAGGAATGGCGTAGGTGAATATGGTTAGTTAAGACTCCAATACCCCCGACCTTTCTTTTAGAATGGTTTTTGAAGTCTTTGCATGCTCCTATTTCAAAGGACGTTGCTACTTATGGGGTCTTCAACAAGGAAGAGGCCATTTTTAGAGCCCAACAATTTGATTTGATCTATGCTCAGTCTGGGATGTTATACCACCTTCTTCCCAATGTACCGTGGTTGAATCATGATCCTAGACAGAGTCCTAGGCCCCATGTCGATGGAATTGTAGGGTCCACCAATGTAAATTCCACAGACTCGGCAATAAAGTCTGCCAGAGGATCAACTTCATCTATATCCTCCAAACCCACCCAATTGATGGATGTACATTACGTGCAGTTGTCGAAAAACCCAAATGGTGACCAACAACCTGATGGGAGTAAACAGAAAGGTCAAAATAATTGTAGAGGTGGGAAGAATAAACCTAAGGACAAGAATAATAATGGAAAATAGAACGATAATGCTAGAGAGGGCATGAAAGAAAAGCATAAGGTTAAGTTTCCTTGTAAACTTTGTACTGATGATCACCTTACACACTTATGCCCCAAACTTGTGGAGGTTGCGAGGCTTTTAAATCTTCCGCCCGCTGTGCTAATGAATCCTTTTCCTCACAACCAACACTTAGCCTCGAGTTCTTCGAACACCGAAAATGCACCTGGTGGGAGTCAAAACCCACCACTGCAAGATGGCGACCGTGTTTGTATCAATATGGTCAACGCAAAAATTGATATAGCTACTTGCTCTCGAGATTACGGCTCTTCAAAATCTAGTACCAGCCTAAAAGCTCCTCCTCCACCCCTGAAGATGAATTTACAGATCGAGAAACCAAAGACATCGCCTTGCATTTTGAAAGGAGTATTCAAGCTCTCTACCCATAACCCTAATTCTAGAACCTCCCAAAACTACTCTATTGTTGAAGATCTGGGCCAAACACCTTGCGTGATGTCTTCTTTGGAGGTACTCCAGACGTGTCCATCATAGAGGAATTCCTTACTCTCTGCCTTAGGATATCTAGAACCTAGTGGCTCGAAGATCATCAAGCTTGATGTCACAGACGTGAAGCCTCTCTTACCCTACCATGTGGATTTCCAAATCCACGTGGAGTATTCTAAATATACCATCAAACGAGCAGTCGTTGATGAAGGTACTACCACTTGTGTGATGTCCTTAGACTGTTGGAAAGCTATCGGTTCTCCAACCCTTTCAAAGTCGTCGACCATGTTGACCGCATTTGACGGTCATTCCTTCCGCCCTCATGGAATTCTCCCCACCTTTCCGGTCCAGTTAGGTGGGAAGATGGTAGAGGTGGAAGTAGAGGTAGTTGATGCACCTCTCGATTATAACCTGTTACTAGGTCGCCATTGGACTTTTTCTATGGTTGCCTTCGTATCGTCCATTTTCTGCATGCTTTGTTTTCTTCATCAGGGGGAGATTGTGATGATCAACCAGTTATCCTTTGCGTACTCTAGCCCGAATGCATCTGTTGGACCATCAATCCCTGTGGTCGACAATTCTCAGCTGACAACTGAGAATATCGGTGTCGGAATGTATTCTTCCCTCATGGGTACTTTCGACTTCTCAACACCGACTCACCACATTTACGCCATGTCCAGTACACCCGCTTCAGTAGAGGAGTCCATCCCTTTCCGCACTTCTTATTTTAGTCACCCTTGGACCCTACCTTCTCTGACTTCATCGATTGAAGGTCAGTCGCATGCTGGCATGGCTATGCCACTATCGGCATGAGAGATTGCATATCAAGCTATCCTTGACTCTTCTGTTGATCCCGATCCTATTCCCTCGCAGACGGTCGAGGAAGATCCAGTTCTTAGGCCCGTGTGGGCCACTTCGTTATCTTGTTGACATGATTTTTTGGATGAGACTTTGCCTTCGAAAGAAGCCATCCTTGAAGCCATGAATGTTTTCAAGAGACCTTGGGATGATATGCATAATCGATCTTATTTTCTCCCAATTATTGAAAGAATTGAGCAAGATGATTTTAGATCTACCCTGAGTGAGATAGTCGGTCACGCCGTAGTTCCACTCGATACACATGGCATTTATGTCGAAGGGAATATGGGGAGTATTTCTCCTACCATCTAGATCGATATCTCTCGTACCCATGGCAAGATCGAAAATGTAAATATAGGTGCAGATTGTTCGCCAGAAGAGATTCTGATCTACACCAATCTCTTCAAAGAATTTCGAGACATATTCGCTTGGTCATATGAAGGGATGCCAGGGATCGACCCCCGTATTGTCAAACATGAGATTAGGACTTACCCGGATGCTAAGGCCATTCGACAACGTCTTAGAGCCATTAATCCTAGGAAGGCCCCCGCTATTAAGGTAGAGGTAGAGAAGCTACTTAATGCCGACTTTATCTACCTGGTTCCCTTGACCGAATGGGTATCCAACCCCGTTCCTATGAATAAAAAGCAAGGAACCATCCGCATGTGTATGGACTTTCATGACCTAAACAAGGCCTGTCCTAAAGATAACTTCCCCATGCCTTTCATTGATTAGATTCTTGATGAGTATGCGGGAAGAGAAATATTTTCTTTTATGGATGGATTTTCAGGCTATAACCAAATCCAGATCAAACCCAAAGACCAACATAAGACGACATTCATATGTCTTTGGGGCACGTTTTCATACCAGAAAATGCCTTTTAGCCTGAAAAACGCCGGAGCAACCTTCCAACGAGCCATGACTTTCACTTTTCATGATCTCAAACACATAGTCAAATCTTACCTCAATGATCTTGCTGCTCACTCTTGCAAGAGAGTGGATCATGCTACACACCTTTGACTGCTTTTTGAAATATGCCGCTACTATAGAGTCCGACTCAATCCTCATAAATGCATATTTTGTGTTAGATTTGGCCATCTCTTAGGATTATTAGTCTCCGAGACAGGGATCATGGTAGATCCACTTAAGGTTGAGGAAATTCTTCAGCTGCCTCCCCCGCACATGATTAGACAACTTCAAGGTTTATAGGGGAAAGCTAACTTTTTGCGTCAGTTTATTGTGAATTATGCCAATATCACTAAGGGTTTCATGTGCCTATTGAAGAAAGACACCCCGTTTATTTGGGATGAGCGAGCCCAAATTTATTTTGATGCTTTAAAGAAAGCCTTAGTATTGACCCCTCTGCTGAAATCTCCTGATTACAGTAGAGATTACTTGTTGTATATCGCCGCGTCTGAAGAGACCATTGGTATGGTTCTAGTTCAGGAGGATTATGAGCTCCGTGAGCACATCATCTACTATCTCAGTCAAAATTTAGTCGGTCCTGAACGTAATTAATCGCACGTTGAAAAGCTAGCTTTGGCTGCCGTCCACACAGTCCAATGTTTACGACACTATATATTGCTTTGCAAAACTACTATGGTTGCCGATGTTAATCAATTTCAATACATCATCACTAGATGTATCATAGGTGGAAAATATAATAAATGGATTTTCATCTTACAAGAATTTGATCTCAACTTTGCTTCGGCCTAGTCCAATAAATCACTAGTTTTTGTAGAGTTAATATCTGATTTCCCACGATTAGACGAAGATGTTATTCATGTCGATTCATTTGCAGATGAAAACATTTTCCTCATCTCATCATCCGACCCCTGGTATGGAGATATTATTTTATATCTTCAAACCTTGAAGTTCGCTCAACATCTCTTGCGAGATGATCAACGACGCGTTAGATACCAAGCCAAAAAGTATACCATCGTCGGTGACACTTTTTATCATCGAGGAATAGTTAGTATCTTACGTCGTTTCTTAACTCACGAGGAAGCCGATTTATTCCTTAATTATTGCCACAAAGGGGCTTGTGGTGGTCATCTATCCGGGCTTGCGACAACCCAAAAAATCTTGTGAGCTGGTTACTTCTGGCCCACCATCTTTAAAGATTATATTGAAGTGGTTAAGAAGTGTCACCCCTGCCAGGTGTTCACTCGAAAAATACACTCGCACCCAGCCCCTCTTCACCCATTCATTACCGTTGATCCCTTCACCAAGTGGGGAGTAGATTTAGTTGATTGCAACCCAACTTCAGCTGGGAGGTATCTACAAATTATCGTGGTTGTCGACTACTTCACCAAGTGGGTCAAAACCATGCCTACCATGAAATTTGATGGGAAGACTGCAACTTTTTTCATATTCAACCAAATTATCGCCCGGTTCGGTATCCCGAGTGACATTGTCACTGATCATGGCAGTCATTTTCAAAATGAAATGATGATATAACTAGCGTGTAAGTTGGGGTTTAAACATGATCACTCATCTCCTTATTACCCCTAGAAAAATGGGCAAGTAGACGTCGTCAATAAGTCTCTTAAGATCATCTTGCAAAAAACTGTCAGTCGGATAATTCCAACTGGCACATCATGTTATATCCCGCACTTTGGGCATACTGAACCTCGGTTAAGACTGCCATCGGTTTTTCTCCTTTTCAGTTAGTACATGGTGTGGAGTCGATACTTCCCGTTGAATGTGAAATCCCTTCTCTCAGATTGGCAGTTGAGCTCCTACCTAACACTTCAGATTTAGAGCAACGCCTTCTACAACGAGAGAGTCTTGACGAGCAGTGTCGGGATGCCTTTACGACTATCGAGGCAAACAAGAAACGTGTCAAGGTTCAATACGATAAGTTTGTCTGTCCCTGGTTGTATGTTGAGGGTGACTTGGTCCTCTTGTATGACCAAGACAAAGAACCGCTAGGGGTAGGCAAGTTTAAACCCATGTGGCACGGTCCTTATATCGTGCAACGTGTTCTAGAAAAAGGAGCCTACAAGTTCAAAGATTATGAAGGGAATAAATTGGCTGAGCCCAGAAATAGGCTCTACTTAAAAAGGTATTACGCTTGAGCTCTGGTCTTGGGCGAAACCCTTTATATACTAATGTAAATTTAGTGCATATACACCTTTTCCCCTTTTTTGTCTTTGGCTTGCTTATCGATTTTTCCCTTTTGTTGGCAGATGTCAATGGAGTATTTGGTCTACGTAGGATTCGCAGACGGATCCATTTGTCATACACAAAACTTAGCTTCTGCCGCTTGGGTGATTTACTCGCCCGAGGGTCTACTGGTGTCTTTTGGTGGCGTATGCCTAGGGACATCCATGAATAATGTGGCCGAATACAAAGCCATCATATAATTATTGCGCGATTCTATCTCACATGGTATTCTCTCTATAGAGGTGCACTTGGATTCTCAGTTAGTTGTATGTCAGTTTAATGGTAATTACTGTGTGCATGATCCGACGTTACTCCGTCGATTCCCATGGGTACGTCTTTTAGAACGACAATTGGATTTTATCACATACTTTCACATTCCTAGAAGTTCTAATCATGTGTCTGATGCCTACGCTAATTATGTTTTGAATTGGCATTTGTCACATTAATAAAGAAAAGAAAGCCTTTAAATCAATGTACACATTGTAAGATATAAGTACAGCCGAAGATCCCTCTTTATATATTTCCAAAAAATATGGTGTTTTATATTACAAAATTGGGGCTAAAACCCTCAAAAATACATATACAGTCGATATACATGTCCCATGACATCTACGTCTGTGGCACCAGATGAGTCTCATGATAGAAAACCATGGCATTGGAGAGATGCCGGAAGAGTCATACCCATGCTCTAGGTACACCGATAACCTGTCTTTGCATGGCTTCAGGTAGATCCTCCACATGAACCATAGGAATCCTCTGTGTCAAATGCGTCAGGTTGCCCTGCACATTCTGAAGGACTCTCTTCGCCTCTCCTCCCACTGCCTCATCTCCCCGGTGCCTCTGCCTATGTTGTAGGAATCCCTCTGGCCGTTGCGGACCCACGTCTGCAACCACACAAGTATTGAGTTAATATTTAAAAACACCATCCAAAAATATTTTTGTTCTTTTAAATACAAAAATAAAAAAAATGAAATATATAAAAAATATTGTTTACCTATGGTGCCGTAGGTGGCTTCCGGTGGAAGCGACATATCAGGATCACCTCTAAAATAAATTCCCGCATAGGGATCATCATCCAGAGCTATGATTTGTCTCCTCCACTAGAAGAAAAAATCATCATTGTAGGGTGTCACCACCCTACCTCCCCCCTACCGTCTCATGACCTCAATCCATCGCGCCATAGCTGGATCATGTGGCCCTCTAGGAATGATCTCCACTCTAGGTCCCAGGCTTGGGATCTGCTCGAAAAAGAAGCTACAAAGGATAGAGGCAAACCCAAAATTTTGCTTTGCCCCTTGCTTGCACTCTGTCAGTTGACCTTTCATATTGGTCAACAGTGAGGTACACCAATTGTACATGGTAGGTCTCGCACACTCCAGTGTGTAAAACATAAGTGATATCAATTCTTGATGCAGTGAGGCCAACCCTATGATCCTATTAAGAATGAGCAAAATAATATTCAGGCTGAGGTTTCCTATAGCCCAGATAGGGATTTGACTTCCCACCATGGGAGTCCCTGCAACACAGTGGGCCTCGATGTATTCTTCGACCTTCATCCGACTCCCAACCCCATGTGACTTGAGGTCCATGACCTCTCCTCGGTGTGAAAGTTTTGTCAAGAAGTAGATGTCCTATAATGCGATCCTTAATGGTTGTCCATCAAGGATAAATCTTTCGCTATCTAGATCCCAATAGCCCACCAACATTTCCAATAACCCCACTTGGGCCCTCATTTCTTTGAGATCCCAAAAATTGTATAGACCACACCATTTTAATGCCACTTGAGCCACCAGATCCCATTCCACTATTGCATCTACCTCCTCATGCTCTCTCTCCCTCCACTCCAACACCATCATGTAAAAACCAAATCAATTTTTGAGTTAGAAGCTTATTTTTTTCCATTTTGCGCAAGTATACACGGGTTATCCAAGAACAGTTGTGGGTAGGGCCTGATATACGCTCCCTGTAGTTCACACAATGGCGTATATCTGGTCGTATACGTGACATATTAGTAGAAACTTGCGTATATCAAAAAACTCAATTTGTGCCCTTAAAAACTTAAAAAATGGAGCCTAATTAAAAATTGTAAACCATTGAATTTGAAGAGGATGGGATGAAGAGTTACCTGGACCAGACGGTTTGCAATTCCGTTGCCTATTGCTCCCGCGATCACCGTTTGAATTCTGGAGGTATGTTTGTCCAAATTGCACTATTTTGGGTGAAAATGAAAATGACATAGTAAATTTTGATTTTATTACTATTTATAAACATTTTTACCCATTTGATATAGTTTTATGATATTATTTTGTCTAATGGACTAATTCAAAAATGGTTTTAAGCTGGTTTTTGTAGTTTTGTCTCAATTTTCCTACATATTTCAACGCCATGGTTGGTCGCTTGTCTCCCCAGGAAGGTATATTCATAACCTATCATATATGATAGGTATTCACTACATCGTGCAGTTTTGCATTATCCTTCAATTGCCACTTTTTACACCTTAGGTACGGACCCATTTATTGCGACGCATTAACCTCCATCTGCTATCATAGCATCGTTAATAAATGGTAGAGACTTACCAAACATGGGTACCCTAGTTAGAACATCTTTGTCATTTGGTGCCCATGCTGAAATTTTTCCTTAGGACCGAGAGTCCATTAGAATTCAATACATGACTTTACAATGAGCCTCATTTCTCATTCATGCACACGCGGCCTTATTACACGCGGACTCCCAAAAAACGAGTCTTAGTTAAGCTCTTTTTTGACTCGTTATTAAAAATTTGAAAAGATTGCTGAGTGATTTGTCCCTTTCACACTCGTTAAAATTGGATTTGAAAGATCATGAGTCTTAGTTAAGATCTTTTCTGAGTTGCTATCAAAAATGGAAAATATCGCTGAGTGAACTTGTCTTTTTCACACTTGTAAATTGGATTTGAAAAGACGTCTATTTGGTACAAGTTTACCCCTTTTTCACACCAAGTAGACTAAAAGATATAAAAAATGACATTTTTGGAATTAAATTGTGATTGCATCTCATGCCCTTGCTTGCAGTATTGAGCCTTTAGCCGGTTCTCGCTTTGCGTTATAAACCATGGCCCAAGCAGTTTGCATCCTCAACCAAGCAAAGCCTTGTTTATATCCTTTGCAATTTGACACCCTATACCATGGAGGGAACATCACCCCAAGTGTCCGTCTCCCGCATGCATTTCCTTGCATTGAGCATAGGTACATTCCACTGCTGGAACTAGTTTTTCTTACTTGCGACACTCGTTCCCTCCTCTGTTTCATAGCATTCACTTATTATGAAAAAAAAAAAGAAGACGGGCGAGAAGGGAGTACTATATTGTAATTGGAAACAGTCGTGTCACCTTTGAACAGAGCATAAATTTATTGAATCCTTGCATCATCATAATTTTGGGTTTAGCATGGCCTTAGGGAAGCTGATCTCGTTACAGAATTTTCTCTACCGACTGGTTAATCTTCTAGTCACTATAGAGAACATTATGGATGCCTCCTGCATCTAGTTGTCACATCATTAAGTCTATTTTCAAGCTCAATATTGGCTCATTACCCCTTAATTGGGTCATATTATATTAGTAATGTTATTTTATTTATGTCGGCTTTAGGCCATTAGTTGTAATTATACCTCCTAGTCTCCTATATATACCAAGGAGACATTTTCATTTGGAATCATCTT
>SNQJ01S0166544.1:0-12023 GCA_010110895.2 Picea sitchensis | reverse complement strand
CCTCGAAGAGGCTTATTATCTGAAATTATCTCTTTTTCAAGGCGTTGAGTACTTTTTCTGAGGTTTATCTATGCTATATTGATATTTGGTTCTTAACATCTATGCTGCCAGAGTCCACCGTATGTCTCATGCTCTTGTTCAAAGGAAGTCTATCAACCCGTGTTAGCCACTCCTCAGAAATATTGACTTTGCATGTCGGCCATACCCTCAGTTTGTCTCAGAATCACATGATACTTTGGTCTTATGATTCACCCTAGCCCTACTTTCATCATTGGTAGGTCACCTTGAACCCAACAATTGACATTTCATCATGGGTCGCTGACTGGGTGGTTTCCTTTGTGTTCGACGGTAAGACATCTATTCACNGGATTCCATTATCCTTATTGGTGGTTTCCTCGCCTTTGTCAATAGTTTTCATCATTGGTTGCTATTCAAAGGGTCTTTTTTGTGTACCGCTTGCATTTGGCACACGCGAAAGATGCACAGGGTCATTGGTTCATGAATATGTTCTTTGTCCAATCTCCACCAAATCATGAAGCTCCTTCTTTGTTCCTCATGCTGACTGATGAGAGATGCCTTAATGCTCTCCTTTCAGTGGGTCTCTTTCCATTGAATTCAGCTCATGTATTCTGGATACGAGACCTAGAGTTTTATGAGTACCTTGAGGCTTGCAGTCATTAGTGGAAGGCTCTCTTTCCATTGATAGATGGGAATAAATCAATGTCTTATGATCAATGGATCTCTCAAGTGTTCGACACCAACTCCTTTATTCACATTTGTAGAGATGTACTCGGTGCCTTGATACCTACTTTCATCATTGGTAGGTTGTCTCGTGTTTGTTAACGGTATACCTCAATGACTGGTAATCAAACGATGTCTCATCGTGTTCGAACTCAACTCATTTATTCACATGATGTAGAATTGCACCATTGGCGGATTGTATTGAAGACTTGAAGACATCACTTTGTGGATGCAACTTTCCTGAGATGTTGCTTCCATTTCATTGAACCGGTACCTATTTGACTTCAGTGATCATGGGAGATTAGATTGTACTCCATGGTATACATATATCTTCAGATTGATTTTGAGACTGGTTTCACTGGGCCTTGTTCATGACTATGACAACTATTGGCATATAACCACATTTATACTTGCCTACTCATGGCCATGAACACTTTTTGGTATATTTTCCACATGGATCTGCACTGTATTCTTGGCAGCCATGTATGCAAAGTCAGTACATAATGTAATGAGCAATTGAGTTCATCCAGCTGGTTCTCTACCATTCCACTTCTGGGTTATTTATAATGTATTTCAGCCATCACAGATACTCCTCTGATCTCACACATTAGGGGGCATTTGTTATAGCAAGATTTTCCTCACCATTGCTATCTTGCACAGAGGGCCTTTTTTCCATTTCCCTATGCAGACTTATCAACACCTTTTTGATAAATCCAGAGCCAAAAATATATATATTTTCCACATATATGCTCCCTAACTGCTTTGCAATATGCATACATGCTTGCTGCTCCATTACAACTCACGTATATAGGGATTTGTGCCAAAAAATTCAAAATGAGATCGAGTTTCCATGTCATGACAAAATATCTCTGATCTTTGGCCTTCCATATATTGGAAATGTTCCAACTCGACCCTTCAGTTGCATTTTGGAGGCTATAAGAGCACAACTTCGAGCTATGGAAAAAAGAGGAGAAATCATTCAACTTTGAGAGAAAAGTTACTCTAGAGAAATTACTTCATATTGAGTCTGCATCCCTTTGTCCCTCAAGCCTGAACACAGTGTTCATCCCCCAAGCTCTTTCCTTATTGTCGAGAGGACCTCATTACCTCTTTGCTATGAGGTTTCCTTTGGTGGAGGATTGAAGTGGTGGAGACCCAGTTGGAAGGAACTTGTTTCTTGGTTTCGAACCGTGCCGACATAGAAGTCTGTAATGTTGATACTTCTATTGATCAATTATTAATAGAAACACTCCTTTCTCATCCTATTGATATCTTGAAAATATATGATTATTATCCATGGGCATGTTTGTAATGTTTATTAATGGATTGTGCGATCTGATGTGCTAACTCATTTTATATATTGCCACTATATACTTTCATCGCTTGTTTGTTGAGAACTTCTTGCAGGTGTAATGCTTTGGGTCAAGGTGCTCAACGGTGGAATGACATCAAACAATTGGATCGAGGTAGGCTTCTTCCTCGTATTGAAAATTAGTTTATATAGCACATGTTGGAATCAAGTTGATTTATGCAGTCATACCTGTCTGTTGTGGTTTACCCTTGGCCATAGAGAGTTTTTCCCTTGTAACAGTCCACAACACCACCACTGCTCCAACGTCCACCACTCGTCTGCCCATAGAAAACGCTCCCATAACAACAACCTCTCGGCACAACAACAACAAACGTCCCTTTGAGACAACAACCTCTTGACACAACATGCTCTCAGCACAACAACCTCTCGACACAACAACACAACAACCTCTCGGCACAAAAACACAACAACACAACAACACAACAACCTCTCGTCACTCTCAACACAACACCAACAAAACACTCTCCAAACTCGTAAAAACTATGACAGGTCTGATGTGTGGGAAATATATTAACATTTGTTTGGCTGGAAAATGTTTCGGCCGAAACATTTTTTTGGCTGGAATATCTTTCGGCTGAAAAAGCGTTACCGGATGAAAAAATATCCATCCAGCTAAAAATGTACACGAAAATCAAGGGCATCGTCAGGGTGCCATTCGATTTGACGTTCAAAGGTTCAGCCGAAAAGTAGTACTTTTGGTCGAAAAAATAAATAAGTTCTGTCGAAAAAATGATTTTCGAAATGTTGGAGACTCGATTGTCATGAAAGTGTAACCCACCTTCATGATTCCACCCCATAAGTAAGTTGGGTTGATGTTGGGGGGTTGGATGATCAGTGAGATGGTATAAAGTTGAATTCAAAGTCGAAGCACACCCAAGTAAAAAATGTCTGAAGTTGGGAGGAAGATAACTTAATCAAGTGCAAAGTCTAAACAATGATTGCATAATCAAAAAACCTTAATGGATATACAAAAACTAGAGTGAGACAAGAGACAAAAGATGTAAGAAGAGTTGTGAAATGAGATGGATCCCCTAAAATATCATACAAAATATACCTAGGAGTGGTTGATTGTTGGATCATCCCTTGAGAGGGCTCCAATGGCTCTTGGGAGAAGTAGAAGATTGAATTTGAGCATGGTATCTAGTGGTGCACAACAAGCAAATGACCAAGTCGATATGGAGATCGACGATTTGGGACCCATGGTTCGACTTTCTCCTGCAAGAAGTCCTAGCCTGCATATTGTAGACTTCCTTTGATCCGAATGATTTTGAGAATGACATGAAGACAAAAATATAGCAGAGATATAACAAGGAAATACACAAAGATATTGCAAGAAACATATAAATATAGTGAAACCCAACTTCTATTGATGAATAAGAGAGAAAAACATTGTAGAACATAAACTAGTAGAATGTGGTACCTTATCTATGAAAAGAAAGAGACATTGGTTACACTTCATTCAAAAAAAGATTTACATCACACTCCATTTCATGCTTAAAGGGCCTCCTTCACCTCAATTATATATGAGAGAGTGAGAGGAGAACAATTCCCATGATGCATGTGGGATAAATTAATCTAAGTTTATAAAATGCCATAGGCATGTAAAACACTAGGACTTCCTAAGCGGTCTCCCATCCCAGTACTACTCTAGCCTGAGCATGCTTAACTGCGGAGTTCTAATGGGATCCAATGCATTCATGATATGCTATAGGCATGTACATAATACCACTAGGAAATCATTACATGAAGTTTGTAATTAACAAATGAAGATGGTATTACATTCCATTCCCCATCAAAAGGGTGAATATCATGGTTTATTAAAACCATGGGCTCAAAATGTTGATTCAATGGAAAATGTGGATGGCCACCGAGATCCACCCGGATCATCCCCCCTCGTAGGAAGAAATGGTCCCCATTGCGTCAAGTTCCCTCAGGAGATGGGGAAACTTTTGCTGAATCTGAACCTTGGTGAGTCGCTTGCCTTGTTGAAGTAGATTTCCTACTTGTACTTTACATGTGGAAATATTTCATGAACCTGTTGGAGGTGTTGGATCTGTTCAACAAATCTAGTTGCACGATTTTCCTTGGTTTGAGTGTGGGAGGACTCTATCAATGAAGATGCAACAAGAAGAGTTATATCAATGGGGGATAATGGTTGGAACCCAGAGCACACCTGAAAAGGGTTGTGGCCAATAGAGCTATATTGAACATATAGAAGACTCTCATTCTCTTTGTGCTCCTCTACAATCTTATCAACCTGATTTTCCTAGATAGGAACATCTTTGGCTGAGGTTGTAGTGGTTGCAGTGACCTCTTATTGACCGTCTAACTAGATCATGAAGAGGGAAAAATTTTTGGTCTTAGAGATTACTTTGCAACATTGTTTTTCCAAGATCAATGAAGTGGCAGTAGGGAGAGCTACCTCTGGCACCCTTTAGATATGATCTCCCAAAGTAACAATGACACTATGGGGTTGAGACTCATAGATAGCATGAAATTTCCACATATATGGTTGTCCTAAAAGAACACCACAGACTTCAAGTGGGGAAACATCACACACTATCTCATCCTTGAAGAGCTTGATGCCATAGGACATGTGGCACTACTGACTAACATGGATGTCTCATCCCTGGCTCAACTATCAGATGGTGTATGGTTGGGGGTGTGACATCGTTGGAAAATTAAATATCTTGAAAACCTCAGCTACTATAAGGTTCTTCTGACTCCCACTGTCAACAATGAAATGAAGTGGGGTCCCATTTACCCACATTCGTGACTGGAATAAGCGCTCCCCCTCCTTAAGCTCCTTTGGTTCTTCTAGTTGTATTTTTTAGGATGCGATGGTAGCAATGGGTTCCGCAGAGATGACCTGTTTCCATTTATGGTGATATTAATCAAAGTCTGAGTTAGGTTCTGATTTTTTTTCTTTGAGCACAACCACCAATGACTATTTCAAGTGACATTCATTGGTGTTGTGCCAAGGTATTTTGTGGAACTCACACCACTTTCTGATGTCTTTATTAAACTTCTCATTACCCTTATTTTCTTTCATCTTTGACTAGATCTCTTGAGGTTGGCCTTCCTTACTGATATGTCCTTCATTATGTGAGTTAGGGTTTCCTTTTCCATGCTTTTTTTTTGGCGAATTTTCAAACTCGAACTCCTGCTTACTCCGCTACTTGAATTTCTGCTTGATTTTGATTGCATATCAATAAGAATCTCCTAGTGAGGATATGGCAAAGAAATCCATCTATATTTGGATGTGCCTATGCAAACCACTGTGGTACTTCAAAACAAGGTGTCGCTCAGAGTCTTTGATACCCATATTTGAGCACAAGGTATGAAATATGTTAGTGTAGTTCAGCACAGTTTGGTCTCTTTTCTGACGCAGAGTAATCCATCTCATGTATTAGTCATCATGTTTTTTGACAGGGTAGAAATCCTCCTTTAGGGCATCTACAAAATCCACCAAGTGGGTTCTCTCCTGAATGGTGTAGATTCATACATGGTGTACCTCTCCCAATAATCTTCCCACCAAGATTTGAAATTGGGAAGGGATTTAAGGAGAATGAAGGTGATATTTTCATTGTCAGAATTTTTTTGGAAAGACTAATAACCTTCTAGCAGATTGAACCATTTTTCTAGAGCATCTGCATCTATCTGGCCTTCAAATAAGGGGATATCAAAATTGGCTTATACCTTGAAGGGTGTCGCACCTTCCAAATAGTTTCTTGTCGAAGGTTCCTTGGCCACCATCGGTAGTCATTAAAGGATCTAAGTGAAGTTTTCCATCATCTCGTTCCTTTGTCACATGAGGGATTCCTTGAGAAACATATTGAAAGGATCTCCGTCTCTGTAATCTCTCTTTTCTTCCACCATGGGAGGTCTCTCAGACTGGGGAGAGTGGTTTTCCTCAAGAGAAACTAGCTTGAGACCCAACTCTCTATACCCTAACCTCATTGGAGACATGAATTGAAAAACGACAAGGAGTAGACTGCTCTAATACCACTAATCTAGATTATTTTCAGAACGACATGAAGACATAAATACATCAAAGATATAACAAGGAAATACACAAAAACAAAAAAATATAGTGAAACCCAACTTCTATTAATGAATAAGAGAGAAAAACACTGTAGAACACAAACTGGAATAATGGGGTAGATTATCTATGAAAAGAAAGAGATGTTGGCTATGCTTCATTCGCAACAAGATTTACATCACACTCCATTGCATGCTTAAAGGGCCTCCTTCACCTCAATTATATATTAGAGAGTGAGAGGAGAACAATTCACATGTTGCAAGTGGGATAAATTAATCTAATTTTATAAAATTTCATAGGCATGTAAAACACTAGGACTTCCTGGGCGATCACCCATCCTAGTACTACTCTAGCCCGAGCGTGCTTAACTACATAGTTCTAATGGGATCCGGTGCATTAATTCTATGTTGTAGGCATGTACATAAGCCCACTAGGAAATCATTGCATGATGTTTGTAATTAACAAATGAATATGGTATTACATTCCATTCCCCATCAAAAGGGTGAATATCATAGTTTATCAAAACCATAGGCTCGAAATGTTGATTCAATAGAAAAGGTGGATGGCCATCAAGATCCACTTGGATCATCCTCCGAAAAAGACTTCATGTGGATACAAAATCACCAAGGGTGTGGTGCTGAACTGACAATGCTAGTCAAATAAGAGATATGGTGCTCATTAAAGCACAAGAAAATCAACTAGAAGATATAGTACTTCATGTAAGAGACCTCATGGACTTTCTCCCCCACCAAATCTATTAGTGGAAGATTCAAATTCAACAGATAGCGAAAATAAATTGACACGGCCCTGCAAAGGAATATTCATTGAGTATATAGAAAAATATTGTCAAATAGATCTTCCAAGTCCAAGAAATGAACAAGTGTAGTTAGTAATTGAATACATCCCTTCTCAAGACCAACAACAGATTATCCTAGTTGAGTCAAATATTTATATTTCAACCTAAGGAAGCAATTCGACTTCTTGGTCAACTCCTACACAAAATCTTGCAACAGTTCCATCCTCGACAAGATCTAAGAAAGTAATAATGGGTCTCAATCATATCCCGATCTATGACGAAAATGAATATCCCAAACGACATTGATTCATTTGTGAAAAATTATGGGATGCAACTGACATAACTGATGAAAATAAACAAATGGAACAATTTGGTGTTGCGCTTCGAGACAGATCCCTTACCTAGTTTATGAATTACAAAGACAATCAACAAGGTTCAAAGTCAGAGATAAAGCAAAATTTACTCACATTATTTAAAACACAAGACATCAGTCACCTGGCAGCTCAAAAATTGAAATAAATCAAGAAGAACCTAGGAAAAATTGTCCACAAGTACGATAAAAGGTTCAAATACATTTTGAGCCAAATTCCCTATGCAATCGATGAGAAATTGCTTGAAAATGGTGCGTAGCGGTCCTATTCCAAAACATTATAGTACCACTATGTATGTACGATCTCTTGAGATGTGAAGAAATCCTAAAAAAATCACAACAAATAGAAATTTACGATGAAGGTGCTTCGACTTCGTCATTTATTGAAAAACAACTAGAAGAAAAACTTGCAGAATTACAACAATCAATTAAGAACATGTCGATCTCTCGCAATGAAATAGGGTGTAAAATCTGTTCCAACGAAGGCCACATAAAATATTATTTCAAATTCAGTGATGCACTAGACCCTGCAGTCCACCGAATTCAGATTGAAACATTATGTGATATATGTGAAGGAGTAACAAATCATGCTACAAGGGACTACCCACACAATATGAGAAACGTGCATCCAAATTGGTGTCATATATGAAAAGAGAATAGTCAATCAACTCAAGAATTTCAGCTGAACGGAAAAAAAGAACAAACATTCACTCAGTCTATCACACACAAAAGGTCAAACAAAATATTGATCAAGGAGAAAATGAATATAGAGGTCGAGGTTGTGGAGGCTATCAAGGCCGCAGATGAGGAGGACGATGAAACTTTGGTAGAGGACGATGTCAAGGATGATATTACTACTTCAACTGTTGGAAAGAGGACCACATCAATATATATTTCCTAATCAAATATAAAATTTATATCAAGTTCGGTAACATTTGTGGAGTGCGAGACCACTCACTCGAAGACTGTCCGATAGTACGAGAAAAATCCATGAACAAAAGAAATGTAAATCTCTTGCACATAGTGTCAAAACAAGATATTTTGAATTCAAAGAATATCCATGTAGTAACACACTGGGGAGATGGTGAGGACATTTTTCGAGAACCACCAAATCGACAAAGAGGATGCCGAAACACATATCCTAACCCTGAATATAAAGAAAAAATATTGAGGGAAGAAATGAAATTAATTAGAAATATCGACCAGGACAAAACCAACAAGTGAGGACATGAGAATATTTCAGAAACCGTGTTAGATGAATTTATTCAATTATTGAAAGAGAAACAGTCGGTTGGTCGGTTGATCGACTTACTGATCATTTTGAGAGAATATAAAGAAGATCAAATAACAATCAAAAGTCTGTGCCAATTATCACAGGAAAAACAAACAAAGGACTTTTACCCACAAGTCGACCTTGAAATCGATAGATATTTCGATCAAACAAGTCATAGTCGAATTTGGATATGAAGTAAACATCCTACCAAGAGAAACATGGATCTGACTTGGGGAACCCCTGCTTCATCCTATAATGAATTTCCTTAAGTTAGCAGATCATAGGTTCATTGAACCAATTGGAATGCTTAAAAGTGTAATAACATCTATAATGGGAATTTCGATGTGAGTCGATTTCCAAGTAATCAATCTGGTCAAAGGAATTCTTTCCTACCTTTCATTAGTCAGACGACCTTGGGGCTGGAATATGAAAGCTAGAATGTCACTCAAGAGAGATAAGAATCAAGTTGAGAGGAAGTGGCAGAAAAATCATAATTCCACTAGACCCAAAAGAAGGAAAACCATGGGTCAAGACATGGCATGAAGCTCATGAAGCTCGATGACTATACCAAGTAATGAATAAGAAAAAGGATAACATTGAGGAAAATAGTGAAGGAGAAATCCTATTTGGGTCTCCACTGTCAATAGGCTAGAACTTAGATACAAAATTATGTAATTGGAAAATGGAAAACTATGAAACACAATCAAAAGATTGTTGGTCGATAGAAGCAATACCAATTAGGCAATCCAAATCATGCTTCTCACTACAAGTCATACCTATTGTGTCCAAAAGAAATCTCAATCAGACACCAACACTAATTCCAACACAGTCACACATGAAGCAACCTTTGCAGTTCAACGAAAGAAAATCTCTAGCGATGCATGTCGACAATGTTTCTAAGTCAGTCAGAGATCAGGGGAGAGTGAAAAGTCTATTCAAATCCTTGATAGGACAAGCATCCCAATGGTGGGAGACACATGTTACTCGATTACAAACATGGAACACTTCCACTCTTTACTTTGTCAAAATATTTGGTGGGAAAAGACTCTCAACCAATATTGACATCCCAAATTTTAAACCTGGGTTCGACTCAATCACTCACATCCAACAATGTGAGAAGGAATGGAGGAAAGCGGGCTACAGAGACGATAGAGTATGGCCACACATGTTTCCAAACACATTGGATGACATACCCCATAAAAGGTATAAAATTGAGGAGATTTTGTTGTTGGGTATTCTACCCTACGGACTAATAAGCTAGGGCTCAAAACTTATACGCAGATCATGACCCTTAAGATTTAACTTTTAACCTTCTACCCAAAATCTCAACCCCTTTTCTCAGGCAAACACGGGNATTTGATAAAAATTAACGTTTTTGTTTAAATTGAGATTTTTATGCTCGTTTCTAACTTTTGACATATACTCTTGTAATGAATGTTTCATACTATAGTGAATGTATTAAGTTTGTCTCAAAGCAAGCCAAGGTATGAAACTATTTGAAAAGGTTGATTCTGTAGCTCACTATAATTATCAAGATTCTAATGGGGGCCCTTTAAATTTTGTAAACATTTAGGGGGAGTTGTTGGGGCCCAACAGACTCCTTCTCTCTTCTCCTTTCCAGTGCTTATTTTACAAGTCTTACAGTTTCTAGCATAAGTGTGAGCATCTTTGAACAAGGTGGGCCAATAATAGCTGGCTCTTAGAATCTTATGAGCGGTGGTGTTTCCTATGAAATGTACCCCGGCGGGGCCATCATGGAGTTCCTTCAGCACTTTGAATGCATATTCACGTTCGATACATATTAATAGTACTCCATCATAATTGATCCGGAAGAGTACCAAATTTATAAGGTGATATTGTGTAGATTTTAACTTGAGGGCTCTCCTTTCCCTAGGGTTGAGTTTTTCGGGACAAGTCCCGTGATGTAGAATATAAGTTAAATCCTTGTACCAAGACTCTTGTCTTGGGGAGATGTATGATACTTCGTCACACCATAGTGCAATTTCATTCTCCCATCCAGAATATTCATTTACTTGGTCCCGATCTTCGGCTGCAAGCTTGCATAATCCTTGTCCTCTTACTAATTTGACAGATTTTATATCTAGATCAAATTCCTAGACTACCTTCATCCAGTTCCCTCTTCTTTCCCCCATTTCCTGCTGGGTAAACAAGGATTAGACTGTAGGGTGTGGCACAATCACTTTAGTGTGATTCTTGAGGATATAAGACCTGAAATGTTTTAATGCCTTATATACTGCATAGGCATGTTTATATATAGCAGGATAGTTGAGCTCAATGCCTTGAAGATTAGTGCTCATGAACGACACAGGGGCCTCATTGTTGTCGTCATCCTTTTGAGTCAAAACTGCAGCTAACAATTGGTTGAAGGCGAAAGTATAAAGGGAGAAGTCTCTATTGAAATCAGGACTTTGCAACACTAGGGCCCGACATATAGCATCTTTGATATTCCTGAAGAAATATTTTCACTCATCATCCCACTTAAATTTGACATCCTTGCGGATCATCTTTTGTAAGGGTTTGATGATTTCTGCAAAATCGAGAGTGAACTTTCTCACAAAATTGATTTTCCTGAAAAAAGGACTACATAGCTTTATTGTTATGGGGCAAGGGGAGTTGAGCTATGGCCTTAATCCTTTCTGGGTCTATGTGAATAACTGCTTGAGATATAATGTGACCTAATAAATTACCTTCCTTGGCACTAAATATAGTTTTCTTAGGGTTTAAGGATATACCGTATTTCCTACACCTTTCGAAAATCTGAGTTAAGTGTTGGATGTGATCTTCTCTATTCTTCGAATACACTGTTACGTCATCTAGATACACTACCACACATTTATTGATTATTCCCTAGAAATCTACATCCATGGCCCTTTGGAAGGTCTCTCCTATGTTAATTAACCCGAAAGGCATGCGTTTATATGCGAAGGTTCCCCACTTGGTTCAAAAGGTGGTTTTTAAACGGTCTTCCTCTGAAACCAAAACTTGGTTGTAACCTGAGAAACCATCTAGTAGAGAGAACATATCTGAGATGTATACGGTCTGTAGGAGCTATTCCATCGACGATATTGGGTAATTGTCCTTTTTTGAAGCTTTTTTGAGGTTCCTAAAATCTACGCATAAGTAGATTTCACCCGACGTTTTCTTCACCTGGACAAGATTTTCTACCCAGGTGGAATGTCTAACTGTTGTTGGGTATTCTACCCTATGGACTAATAAGCTAGGGCTCAAAACTTATACGCAGATCATGACCCTTAAGATTTAACTTTTAACCTTCTACCCAAAATCTCAACCCCTTTTCTCAGGCAAACACGGGAATAATAAACCAACCTTTTTCCGACGGTTGAAGTAGATCCTCCGTTGAGTTATTATCTCCTTCCTGCTGCTGCTCCTTCCACAAAGCTTCCTGCA
>SNQJ01S0166543.1:0-20967 GCA_010110895.2 Picea sitchensis | reverse complement strand
ACTCCTTTTAAAGTAGTGTATGGAAAGAAGCCACTGTCAGTTCTCTCATACTTACCGGGTACCTCGAAGGTCCAGGCGGTTGACCAAACACTTACAGTCCGAGAGGATATCCTTCATACCCTTAAAGAGAACTTGGTCATGGCCCAGAATAGAATGAAGTAGCAAGCAAATCAAGGTCGTTCCGAACGTCAATTTGTAGAAGGGGATCAAGTGTTTCTGCGACTGCAACCATATAAGCAAACTTTCCTCAAGGCCGAGTAGTGTCAGAAGCTAGCACCCAAATTTTATGGTCCTTACATAGTTCTCAAGCGTGTGGGACAAGTCGCATATCAGTTAGCTCTGCCCAGTCAGTCGAAGCTACATCCTATTTTTCATGTTTCATGCTTGAAGAAGGTGATTAGAACCAGGTGCCAAATTCAAACCAACCTTCCAGAGTTAGCTGAAGAAGGATCCATTTGGCTACAACCAGAAGCAGTTTTGGACCAGCGGGAGCGTCGCCTGTGTCAAAGAACCATCAAGGAAGTGCTAGTACATTGGAAATATATGACTCCAATAGATGCCACTTGGGAACCAGCTACCATTCTGCATTAGTTTCCACATCTCAAGCCTTGAGGACAAGCCTATTTTTAAGGGGGCGGACATGTTAAGGTCCTAACCCGCACATAGGTAGATCAATGTATTCGGATGTAATAAAGGTCAATATTAATAAGACCTTTCAATAAAATAGAATAAGGTGGATGTAAGAAAACCTAATAGAAGCTTCTGCTTCTAGAAGGATCTTCCTCTAGATGCTTCTCTTAATAGACATATTTAGTATAAATAAGGGTCGAGGGTATGAAAACCCTAGCTTGGAGATTATTGTAACAAAGCATTGTTTGACTAGAGGTTTCCCCCTCGAAGAGGCCTGTGAACATTGCTTTCTGAATCAAAGTGCTTTTCTATTTCTATTTCGTATATCATTTCTGTGTATTGTGAAGATTATGCTGGATATTTTACTGTTATTCTGCCATTTCTAGAATTTTATTTCTATTCTGCATATTTTATATATCTGGTATCTTGCAGATAGACTGACCAAGTACACACAATTTTTTGAACTCTCTCATCCCTTCAAAGCTAGTACATTTGCCACCGCATTCATGGAGACAGTTCAAAAGCTACATGGCATCCCAAAGATTATTGTAAGTGACAGAGATCCCATATTCACTGGAGAGTTTTGGATAGAATTATTTTCTTGTTTGGGTACTCAATTGGCTCATAGCTCATCCTATCATCCTCAATCTAATGGACAAACAGAGATAGTGAACAAATGTCTAGAAGGCTACCTTTGTTGCTTTGTCTCTGATAAACAAACACAATGGCTCAAATGGTTTCCCTTGGTAGAATGGTGGTATAACACTTCCTTTCATACTGTAACAAAAATGACACCATTTATGGGACTCTATGGATACCACCCTCCTTCCATCACTTCTTCTCTAAAAGAAAAATATAAGTTTCAAGCCATGGAACATCACATCGAGCATCAACAACAAGTTCTTCAAATCTTAAAGGAAAACCTGACCATGGCACATAATCACATGAAACAACAAACAGATCAACATCGTAGTGGAAGAAGTTTTGAAGTAGGGGATTGGGTGTTTTTAATACTACAACCATACAAACAGATGTCCCTCAAGAAATCCAAGAAGGATAATAAATTATCACCAAAGTACTATGGCCCTTATAATGTGTTGCGAAAGATTGGTACTATGGCATACAAATTGGAGTTGCCTGCATTTTCACGAGTACACCCAGTTTTCCATGTTTCATGCTTAAATAAGGTTATAGGCGACAAGATCCCAGTTCAAACTATATTTCCAGAACTTGATGAGGAAGGAAAAATCATATTGGAGCCTAAAGCCATCACTGACACAAGAATTCTCCAGCTGAGGAATAGATCCATTTCAGAGTATCTCATTAAATGGAGGAAACTACCGGCTGAAGATTCCACTTGGGAAGACGAGTATTTTATATAGAAGCATCCAGAGTTACTCAAGCATTGTGGACAACACTTGTCTCAAGGGGATAGACATGTTAAGCCCTAATATTTGCCCATTACACTTTAATTGTGGCATATTACATTAGTAATGTTATTTTATTTATGTCAGCTTTATTCTATTAGTTGTAATTATACCTCCTAGTCTCCTATATATACCAAGGAGACATTTTCATTTGGAATCATCTTCTACTTGAACATTTGTGTGGGGTAAAAGGACGTTTCCCCCTCGAAGAGGCTTATTATCTAAAATTATCTCTTGTTGAAGGCGTTGAGTACTTATTCTAAGGTTTTTCTATGCTATATTGATATTTGGTTCTTAACAACAACCTACATCTATGACTGTTGTAACATATCTTGAACAAAATTCTCCTTGGATATGGGTTTATGGTACAATCTTAAATGGTGGCCATTCACTACAAAGGATATCTAATATTAATCTATTGTTTTGATTCTCAAAGAACCATTGTCAAAGACGGTCTCAAGCCCATATGGTCCTATCCATTGTGTGGAGAGCTTACCCATGAATTTATTGAATCTGGAATCAAAGAGGAGATCCCAGTAATCAAGTTTGAAGACCTAATTTCCAACAAATATTTCAACCCACATGGCCTATTGTTCCTAAACAAGAATGGTATGTTGGAAGGAATCCTATCGAATTTTATCCAACTCATTCAATTGTGCCACCCTTTTCTTCTGAGCCTCTATCAAATCTAAAACTAATTGCACTATTGTTCTGAAATTCCTTCTTTGGAATTAAATGGGTAGGATAACTTGTTTTTTATATACCCACTCATAGGGGGTGAGTCATGTTATCACTCCAGGAAACTCTCTTAGGATGTATCTTAGAGATGTCTGGTAACTTAACTATTTTTATAATTATTTTTTCAATAATCGGTGTGGGATTGGATCAAGATGAATATCTAAATCACTGGATTGGATCTTCAAGACAATCTAGTTATATTCACACAGTACAAGGCCTTCAAGAGCTATTATTAGATAGGTTTGTAGGTCAAATAGATAAGAAACCAATCAATTAACTAGAACATACATAAACCATATATACGATGGGTCAACAAACTAACAATGGATGCTTATGATTCTTGTTTAATAATCAAAGTTAAGATGACAGTCACCGTAGGACATTTAAACAGAGACAAAGAAATGATTTTAACTCATAGGCATATAATATAAATGAAAAGAGAGTCTGACAATAACAATGACAGAAGCTTGCAGGCTAAATATATTAAAGAAAGTGTCTTATCACAATAACAATATAGTTTAGAACTCAAATTTGAACCCTTATTCTCTAAAATTGATAGGATTTATAGCCTTTACAAGTAGTTTCAGATCCTCAATAGATGGATCTGATAACCTCTTCTCCTATCTCAAATTTGAATTTTTGAGGTGGCTGGAAAAGACAGAAATTTCTGGAAATATGCTGTTCAAATATTTACCCATATCTCTCAAAACAAAACCGTTGTGTAAAAAATGGAAGGGACTTTGTAGATTGGTTTGTTGTGAGAAAAAACCTCTCTCAATTATTTGAGATTCGTTTTCATTTCCTGGGATCTGCATTTAAAAAACATGTGTCAAACAGAGAAATCCTGAGATCCAAAAATTAGGGCTCAAAGATGAATTCGATTCTCCCAATATATGACACCTGTAGGAAACATGAGAGACTTTATTGTTATCTGACATGTTAGTAACAAAAACCTCCTCCCGTTTCTCAAAAAGATTCTTTAGTCACTCAGAATCATCATTTGAAAATGATGACTCAGCATAGTAAAAACAGACTTTTCTACACTTTCGGTGGCTTAGAAGCCCTTTTGGAAAGGTGCTTAGCCACCGAAACCTGAGTTTTGAATTTTTTGAAGGGAAAACCAAATTAAATGTTTTTCAAACTTTATTACAAACCTAAGGATCTAAAAAATGAACCTTAAAAAAATTAGAAATGTATTTTTTAATGACTTCCTATCGCCTAAAATAAACAAATATATCTGTGTTATTTGAGGAGATAAAATTTGTCTCCTTATGGGGATGAAAGCCTCCCTGCGAGGTTTCAAGAACCTCAACTCCAATGCATTTCCTATTGGGCTATGGAGTCATTTGTCTTGTGTAACTAATCTTCTGAAAATCTATAACTTGTCTGTAGCCTTTACCATTAGTTTATGGAGTCGTTTGGCCTTTAGAAATGATCCCCTGCAAACCTGTAGCCTGCATGTATCCCATATGTAGCTTTTACAAAAGATATCTAGATCCTCGAAAACTGGATCAAATTTACTTAAAATAGAAATTCAAAACTATATTCACAAAAATAGGAAAAGATCCTATTTAAGGGGTCAATCCCTTATCTTAAAAGTATTCATAGTCTTCGACAGCTGTAGTGATCTTTAGATGTTGATGGATGAGGTTGAAAATGCCACCTTGGCAAACCAGTCATCTTTTACTAAAAATAGATAAGAAGTTTTATCTTCCTCACACTGCTGACACCTCCAAAACTGAAATAGAGCAATAAAACTGATGCTCTAAATTACGATCATCACTTAGGAACCTTTCTCATGCCAATTGGAACAACAACACTTAGATCTGTGAAAAATGAGTGGCTTTTTGCCCTTCTTTGCGCTTCTGGTGGCTAAAGAGCCGGAAATCTTAACCTGTAAGATACCAAAAGCTCTGCTTTCGGTGGCTAAAAACGATTGTGAAAGCTTGCCTAAGCCACCGAAAGCTCTGTTTTGAAACTGGCTTTCAAAATTGAAAAAATGTATTTCCTTTCATCTTTTGATCTTTACTTGTACTCCTTTGAGGCTTCAGCATCCTGAGCAGAGTCTGGGTTATCAACAGAGTTGATATCTGCCCCTGGATTATCAACAAAATTAGTGGCTGCTTCTGCTAGGGTTAACAGAGAAATAAGTGCCTTAGGTCTTGGAGGCATCATTTTCATTCTTAGCAGCCTGATATTCCTGTACAACCTAGAATCAACATTTGGTTCCTTTTCTCCAGTTTATCGTATTGTTTAGTAAGCCTTTGGTGAGAATCATACAACTCAATATCTCTTTCTGTCAAAGTTTGATTACTAGTCTTAACTTCTCTGTCAAGGAGTTCAATATCGTAAACTTGTCTTAGCAGTTGATTGATTTTTAACAATTTGGGCTTGTTGGTTGATGCCTCATCCTCTTGCATATTCTTCTCTTCTTTAGGTGTAGGTGAAGGCAAATTTGCATACTCTGTTATCTATTTTCCAACTGGGACTGCTCCTTGAAGATATGGCTCTGCTACAGTTTCCTCATGATTTGCTGCAACCTGTTGTAACCATTTCCAAAAATTATACCACTAAGCTTCAAATATCCACTTGTCAAGTCATATCCATTTATAATGTTCCATATGGATTAGTAAGAAGTCTGGGAGGAAAAATATAGGTTGAAAAATCCATGCATTGGATGAATAGGTGGGGGTGGCACTTGACTAGAACTAACACTGCTATTATCACTTGTTTGAGATCCACCTTGACTAAGCACCTCCAAAATAAAAATAAAAACCTTGGTAATGATGACTTTAATTATATTCTATCATCTGGAACTGTCCTCATGGCATTCAAATCAAGGGAAATCCTATCTGTGAAAAAATAGTAGCATTCTGCCATGTTCTGTGCTTTCGGTGGCTAGGAGAGCCAAAATTCTAACCTATAAGCCACTGAAATTTCTACTTTCGGTGGCTAAGGATAGTTGTGCAAAATGAAATAGCCACTCAAAAGGCAGGCTTTCAAAATTGCAGAGATGCATTTCTTTCTACCTCACCATTGTTGGACAACATCGAGATTATATGTTTTCATATTAGGAATTCCATACATCATCAGACCTCTAATTCAATCAACACATTTATATGTAGTAACAGAATGCCCTTTTCATTGAGTTGATCAGATGTTCTGTGTGTTAACACTCCAACTACAAACAAAAGAACAATCAATCCTGGATTGAATCCCTTGCCAACAGCTTGAATAAGTATTCTATCCTAGCTAACAAATGAAAATAAGTTTGTCTAAGAAGAGAAATACTCTTTTGCAGATTCTTTGATTGAAATTTGCATTCCCCTTTCTCTTCTTGTTGGTGATGATACCTGGAAAATATGATCGATGTTTGAGTTAATTCAACACTTTGCTTTTATAGAGTCTCACATCTACCTTCAATTTCTTCATGGCTGCATAAAATGCTCATTATTTTTGTTTGACAAATTTGATCAAAAACCCCAAAACAATCATTATTCCACCGTTAAGAAAAAGAGCCTGCAGATGCCATTGGACTTCCATGCTCGTGGAACCATCCTCTTAATCATTTCAAGAGTGTGATCTACAACCTTTTGTGGGGTTTCTTTCTCCTTGTGCTCATCATCAAGAGTCAACATACTGGGTTTTAACAAAATTCCCTCAAACAACACATTGTTCTCTGCCAAGTAGAAGAAAACCTTAGTCTAGACTTTCTCTGCCACTTCAAGGCTTTTATCATTGAAATGGTCTCCATTCAGTAGAATCTTTGGATCCACAATGGGCACAAGGCCATTGTCCTGAGAAATGGAAACATAACATGCAAGTCCCCAAGAAGATTTACTTATTTAAGAAAACTGAAAGAAATATATCTTCTCATATGAAAAGCTTATTCAACTGCCTACTCCTACTCTTAACCGGTAAAAACATGCTCACCATGTAACATCATACTTCCAATGAAGCCATAATAACGTCGAACTATTTACAAAATCTCTTTGCATGCAGATAAATTTCAAAGAACACTTCATGTCGTGCAGTAGAATTTCAACTTGCAGAGCATACTTACAATTATCATTTGCTTTGATTCCAAAGATTGCACAACTGAAGACTTCTGAAGAACAAAACTCCATATAAACATCTATTGGATCATAGAAAGAAGCTAATTTTGCTTGTTGATCAAGACTTTCTTCTCCTTTTGATATATAGATCTGCTCATAAAAACGTTTCTGCAATTCTGAAAATAACAGTGAGTTGATTTGACTACTAACCCCTTCTCGTTTGATATCTTCTTCATAAATGATACCAGTCTTTTGTTCATAAGATGTTGCAAATAGAAGAGAAGAACTTAACCTTTAGGAATATTAAACTTATCATATTTAATGTCTTCTGCAAACATAGGATGACTGATTTCAAAATGATGTTGTTCCTTGATGGGAAAAGAAAAAGGCTCATAAAAATCAGATTTGTAGCTACTACTCAAGTCAACATCATTTGTTGTAGAAATTTGGTCTTCTTCATCTTCATAATTATCAAAAATTGGAGAACAAAAAACCTCTACATCTTGCAAAGAAGAACATATGATCTTCAACCCCTTCTCTTTACTTACAGGTGAGAACATATTGTAGGCAGACTCTTGAAAAATTTCAGTAAATTCTTCTTCTATAACTATTCCTTCATGCAAATCAAAGGCAACAGGTGCATCAGAGACAAGGCTTGATGCATCTACAACCATGCAATCCTCATAATTAATTGTATCGAGAGACTCTTACTCAACAACATCATTTTCATCTTTACAAACAGAAGAATGAACTACCTCCTGCAGAACTTGCTTCTCAAATTCATTACAACAATATTCAAAGAGACTTTCAGCTAGAAATTTATCCTTACAAAAAAAATTAAAAGCATCATAAAAACTTGATAATGAGTGAATACTTAAAGTTGGAAGAGATCAGCACCAATGAAGGGCTTCTCCCTTCAATGAATATCTGAAAATATTAATTTGAACATCCTCGTGTATAATTTCAAGCCGATGAATAAAGTCATGAAAGTTCAGCAAGTGTTCAGCTGGCACCTCCCACTCTTCTCCTCGAAATATGGGAAGAATTTTTTCCCATTCATCTCTACTAGGTTCTGGAAGAGGGTAACCAGAAATATTTGAGAAATTGCAAAATGCATACCTCTTGTTCATTTCATACTAGTGGAGTCACGAACAAATTTCTGAACAATGGAGTCGCCAGATAGATGATTACAAATGAAAATATGTCCACACTTTGTCTATCATCAAAGATGGATCTTGTCGTCTCCTAAGGAAGTTGAGCTTCAATCTCCTCTCCCCGGCAATGATGCCAATTTTTTATCACTCCAGGAAACTCTCTTAGGTTGTATCTCAGAGATGCCTGGTAACTTAACTGTTTTTATTATTATTTTCTAAATAATGGGTGTGGGATTGGATCAAGATGAATATCTAAATCACTAGATTAGATCTTCAAGACAGTCTAGTTATATTCACATAGTACAAGGCCTTCAAGAGCTATTATCAGATAGATTTGTAGATCAAATAGATAAGACACCAATCAATTAACCAGAACATACATAAACCATATATATGATGGGTCAAAAAACTAACAATGGATTCTTATGATTCTTGTTTAATAATCAAAGGTAAGATGACAGTCACCATAGGACATTTAAACAAAGACAAAGAAATGATTTCAACTCATAGGCATAGAATAGAAATGAAAAGAGAGTTTGACAATAACAATGAAAGAAGCTTGTAGGTTGAATATGTTAAAGAAAGTGTCTTATCACAATAGAAGTATAGTTTAGAACTCAAATTCGAACCCTTAGTATCTAAAATTGATAGGATTTATAGCCTTTACAAGTAGCTTCATATCCTCAAAAGATGGATCTGATAACCTCTTCTCCTATCTCAAATTCAAATTTCTGAGGTGGCTAGAAAAGACAAACATTTCTGGAAATATGCTGCTCAAATATTTACCCATATCTCTCAAACCAACCCCATTGTGTAAAAACGTGAAGAAGCTTTTGAATATTGGTTGTTTTGAGAAAAAAACTCTCTCAGTTATTTGAGATTCATTTTCATTTGCCCGAGATCTGCATTTCAAAAACATGTGTCAAACAGAGAAATTATGAGATCCGAAAATTATGGCTCAGAGATGAATTCAATTCTCCCAATATATGACACCTGTAGGAAAAATGAGAGAGTTTATTGTTCTTTGACATGTTATCAACAAAAATCTCCTCCCATTTCTCAAAAAGATTCTTCAGTCACTCAGAATCATCATTTGAAAATGATGACTCAACAAAGTAAAAACAAACTTTTGTGCACTTTCAATGGCTTAGAAGCCCTTTTGGAAAGGAACTTAGCCACCGAAACCTGAGTTTTGAATTTTTTGAAGGGAAAACCAAATTAAATGTTTTTGAAACTTTATTACAAAACTAAGGCTCTAAAAAATGAACCTTAAAAAATTTAGAAATGTATTTTTCAATGACTTCCTATCACCTAAAATAAACAAATTTGACTGTGTTATTTGAGGAGATAACAAGTCCAATGGTGTTTTTCCATGTTGTCCTGTAAGCCCACAATTCCTCCAAAATTCTATCTACCCAGTTGATGTAGGAGCATCATCATCAACAATTAAATAGGACAGGTGGACGACAACTCAACACCCAACGTACATATTTGAATTTTTTTTTTTATTCCAAGGAGAGCACGTCTTTCTGTTTTGAAAGGATTATAATTTAATGCTTTTTAATATTTTGAGGCAAGAGCCATTACATAAGGCCCTTGAGGTTGTGATCATTTTAATTATCAAATAAGGTTGTACAAATGTTGAGTATCAACTCATATCTAAATATAATTTCCATTCAATGTAATATTCCTTAGTAGATGAATGTATTAACTATGATAGGATATCTCTAAGGTAGTATGGAGGGAAGGCTTAAGAAGCCTCTCCATGTATAAATATATGTATTTTATACCCAAATGAGGTTGTTGATTGTTATTTTTATTGTTGTTGAAAGAGTGGTTGAATCTTATGAAGAGTTGTATGAGTCCATGTACATATTTTACTGAATGAATACAAGAAGAGAGATTTGATTCCAAATGTATGGTGTTGTTTTTATCTGAATTATTTTAGTACATATGATGTTTATTTATTCTCTATGTGTTTTATCTTCTTATGGATCTTTTATGCATGGATATGTTTTTCATGGTTAAGTGTGGGAACCTTTTATGTTTCCGTAAAGTTCATTTCTTTCTCTTCTGAGATTCCTGGTGCAAGGAGTGCATAGTTCCCACAAAGAGTGTGTAGGTCGAGTCGAGATAGACTCAGAAGCTCAGAAGAGATAATGTGAATTTATAGTTGAAGTGAAAGGAATGCACAATTGTTTAGTTGAAGTGAAAAGAGTGCACAATTTCTCATTGGAGAACAAATATTGGAGAATACCCATGCAAGGAGTGCATCGGGGAAACACTTTGTTTAAGTATTGAAGAAGTCTCATATGAGACGAACGCAAGGAGTGCATGAAGCGATTTTCTCAAAAATATCTAAGTTTGAAACTCGTTGAAAGTTCTAGGGATGCAAGGAGTGTACCTGAGGTCTATAAACCGAGGAGGAACAAAACTCAGAAAAGATAGCGAGTACAAGAGTTCCGCAAGAGGGACTTACAAAATTTCTATGTCAAGAGATTTAAAGTGCCAGAGGAGTGCAAAAGAGGGCACCAGAGATCCTATTTATCTTGTGTAGTCAAGCTCAGGAAGGAAAATGATCAGAATACTTAAGGAGATGAATATTTTTTGTTTTAAGAGTCAAATGGTTGAGATCTGTTCAGGAGGATCGAGGGTCTTTCATTACCCTCATACATGGAGAAGCAATGTAGGTTTTAACCATGTGAGTTTTTGATACTTCGCACGTTCGGGGAAGCCGTGGATTGATTTCAAAGGATAAGTTATCGAAGAATGGAAATAAATGATTGATATCCATTTGGGAGTGTGCAAGAGAGTGGATAGTCGTTGGATCAGGAGGATTTGCGTGAGGGTTATTCAGTGAATTCCTTTGGACTTCACACATTTGGGAGATTTGACACATGGAGTTAATCATATCCATACAAAACCCAAGGACACATGTCTGTAGATTGTGTACTCTAGTGGAATAGCACTATGGAAGAAGTTAGGAGTGGAGGTTCAATAATGGAGGAACCCTGAATTCCCAGAGGCCTAGTGTTCTTCTGGGTCATCCATTGGAGAGGACATGTGTCATAATATTAGAATACCTAGAAAATAGATACTCAAGGAGAATGGAAGGAAGAGGAGGTTGATCTTTCTGGAGTCCTGAAGCCTAGAGTTGATCAGGACCATTGATCAGGAAAAGGAAACATGGAAGAAGATCTAGAGGTCTGGAGGTATGACACTCCAGAGGAAACATAGGGAAGTGTTGTGAGTTCATGAAGGCCCAAAGGCCAAAGTCAAATATAATCGTTCGTTTGAAAATGATGTGTGGTGACATATCCCATAGTTTGGGAATGTGGCACTTTGACGAAATTGAATCATCGTGTAGACATGAATAAAATCCCCAGAGTATTGAAAGGAATCCTAACCATCGATCAAGAAGGGGACATGTGGAGGAAGAAGAAGACCCTTCAGGGTTTCGGCAATCTGAGATATTTTTGGGAAAGGTGTTGTGAAGAAATATTTGAATCCCGAAAAATGTAATTTGAGTCGTCGATCTCAGTATTTGCTTAAATTCGTTGATCTTTCCCCCTAGTGTTCGACATTTCATGGATTTTGTCTTGGGAGACAAAAAGGATAAAAGGTCTCGAAGTCCCAAAAATTTCAGGGATTGAAGGTTTGGCCCTCGATCTCTAGGGAGGCTCTTCCAGTGCTCAAAGACTCTCGAGAAAAAAAAATTGCATTCGAGAGGAAATATTAAGGACCTATGTATTGAAATTTTGGGCTTAGAGGGAACCCGTGAGCTAATTTCAGCTCTCGACTAGAACGATCCTAGACCGAGAGGTTTCACATACCATGGGAAAGGGTGGGGTCTGCATCAAGTGGTATCAAATCTCGAATTTAATTTCTGTGTGAAGGAAGGTTTAGAATCATGTTTCCGAGAAGACGTGTAGAGAGACCTATAGCAAATCCATCCATGGAACGAGAAATGAGTAAACTCCATGTGAGATTTGATGCTATAGAGACAACGTAGAGAAGAGAACCTGATGTTGGTGACATCAACGAAGATGAGAGTGAAAAATGGAAGTTGAAGAAGCTGTAGAAGGATATGTTGCAGAGGAATGCTTGTTGAAAGGAGTTGTAAAAATGGGATCTAGAGAAAAAATGGAAGTCTCGATGTATGAATGGAACTTATATGTTGAGGAGTTGTTGGATTGGATAAGTTTCTTAGACAAGTACTTCAATTATGAATAAATCGAGGATGAGAATAAGGTGAAGCATGTTGTTACTAGACTTAAGGGACATGCAATGCTATGGTGGGATGAATTGCAAGTTGACAAAAGGCACAAAGATAACCAAAAGATAAAAAAAAGGGATAGAATATGTTGGATCATGTTGTCATTGATGCCAAAGGATTTATGTCAAAGTAACAATGTCTTGTCATAGTATATTCATGTAGTGATTTATGGATCATGTATTGTCCTTGATGTCAATGGATTGATGTCAAGTGTATTCATAGTCATATGATGTCATGCATAGATGAAGATGGATCAATAATTTGTCATTGATATATGATGCATAGTTCGATTGATGAAAATATGACTCATTATTGTCATGTCATGGCTGATAGGGAGTACAGATGGATGAATGATGCAGGAGCATCGTAAGTAGTCAAGCAAACGTGGAGGCGAAAGACAGTTGGAAAGCGCAACACACGTTTGCTCATGTTTTGAGATATTTTTGAAAACATTAAATGTAATGGTTAAAGGGAAGCGTACTTGCATATCGTAAACAGATCATGAGCAATTTCTCTCATCTGTAGAAAGTTAAGAAATTTATGCATAGTTAATGAAAGTAGGTAGGTTTGAATGATAGATTAGACAGTTGTAGAGCATAGGAGGGAAAACTGATATAGACACCCTCATTCTTGTATTCTTGTATCAATCAGTATTGTATCATTAGAACATTAGAACATAATAGAGGAGGAGAGAATTGTAGCAGAGTTGTAGAGAAAACCCCATGTACAGGAGGTTTGAATTAATATAAGAAGCTTTGGACCAGATTTCATGGTGTTATGATGTTTTATGTTTATGCATGGTGAATGGTATGCTTACAATGTTTTTATTCTCTCTATCTATGCATTTGTTGTTATTCTGTGTTGAATGTATGATTTCATGTTGAATATATGAAGTTTTAGAGAGAAAGAGAATGAGTTTCAATTGTTTCTCATCTTGAGTGAGAAATTCCTGCAAGGAGTGCAGTGAAGTGTCTGCAAGGAGTGCGTTGACAAAGACTCATAGTTTATCTTTGTAATCTCAAGAGGGATACCATTGTTCTCATTCCAACAGAAGTGCAGGAGTAGCATAGAATCCGTGCAAGGTGTGCATAGGCCAGTCGAGACCTTTGAAATTGTCAACTAAGGTTGAGAGATTGAAGGACTCATGTTGCAGAGGGAGTGCATAGAGTCGAAAGACCAAATACCTAGGAGTATTTGAGCGGTTGCCGCAAGGAGTGAGAGCAGGGACCCTTTTGGAAGATTGAGTTTGTGAGGTAAGTTCAGGAGGGTTGAAACCTTTGAAGTATTCAAAGGAAGGTGAAGGATGAAGTCATCCAGCAAAAGTTAATTTCAGCGGGGGAGACTTTGGTCCATTTCACAGAAGCTATCAAGGAGGAAATTGAACGGTCGGAATTCTCCGAGGAAAACCCTCGAAGTCACAAGGACTATGCGATACAAAGAAGCTGCAAGGTGGATAAAGGAGGACAAACCCGTCACTTTGATATCTGGAATCAACGTGGACCGTTGATCATGACTTGTCGTGAGCCGTCAGATCATTTGGGGTTCAGGAACCTGAGACGACAGAGGTTTGGGATCGAGAGTTTCGAACTCCCGATACCCTGAAGTCCAAAATCACACTGGTTGTTGGATCAAGGGGAGGCTTATAGCCGTTGATCCCATTGGAGGTATCATTTCAGATTTCGAGTTTTTAAAGGTCGAAGAGTTGGGAAGCTTCACATACGGATTCGCAAATTCGCGAAGTCCAAAACCCCGATAAAGTGACATGACCCATGCGGAAGTCAACTTTTGGCTAACCTATCGGGTTTCGAAATTTTGGCATTCGTGAAGATGAGTGGTCAGGGATTCTTTGTTCTGGGATTCTCGAAATCACAAAACATGATACAACCATGCAAGAGGAGGACATGGAAAACATTTCGGGGATTCGTCATTTCGGGTTTCAGCAGTTGGAGGCTGGGAAACGCGACGACAAGTATCGCGAAATCACGAACCCCGAAGTCCCGAATTTAGAAAAGGGCACGACGTTATTTTGGCCTAGGGAATTTGAATTGGTGCCTGGTGTTTGTCCACACATGCTAAATTCATAAGGACCTGTGGACAGAAATTGTTGAAGTTTCTGATAGGGATCTCAAAGAGTCACTTCGGCTCAAAGAGGAAGATTTGAACGATCCTGTTAGCGGATCTCGACCTGCGGGTTGGGGGTCTACATAAAGTGTGGTATCAGAGCACAAAAAAATTTCTTTGTTTTCTATAGAAAAGGAAGGAATAATATTTCTCAGCCATGCTGCCGAGAAGAAGAGACAGACCAATTCTTGATCCAGCAGTGGAGAGGGAAATGCGCAAGTTACGTGCCAAGATTGATGCCATGGAGACAACACAAAGGTGCACAGTCGACACTAGGGATATCAGTGAGGCTAATAGTGAAAATGAAGCTAGACACGAGGGAGAAGAAGTCACAGTCGAAGATGTTGTAGACGAATGCCTATTCAGGGTTGTTGCAAGGATAGGTGCTAGGGTGAAAATGGAAACTCCCATGTATGAGGGAAACCTAGATGTTGAAGAGCTTCTATATTGGATTAGAGCTCTGGATAAATACTTTGACTGTGAGGATGTCGAGGAAGATAGAAAGGTCAAGCACGCTATCACTAGACTTAAAGGGCATGCATCATTATGGGTTGACAGACGCTGCAAGGACAAGAAGAAAATCAAGAGTTGGGATAGAATGGTTGCGAAGATGAAAGCCAAATTCATCCCCAAGGATTATCAAATTACTTCGTTTCAGAGGATGCATAATTTGAGACAAAATATGATATCAGTGAAGGAATACACTGAAGAGTTCTAGAAGATAAACATCAGAGCAGGCCATCGGGAAAGCAATGATGAAAAGGTTGCCAGATACATGAATGGTTTGAAATATGACATTCAGGATGAGATGTGCATGATGATCATTCAGACTGTAGAAGATTCTTATCAGATGGCTCTGAAATATGAAGAGAAGCTGAGCCGAAAGAAAAGTCAGAGAGGCCAAGGAAGAAGTCCAGCCAGAGGCAAGACAATTGTCCAAGACAAAACTCAAAGACCTCAAGAAGAGGGAAAGAAACCTCAAACTCAGCACGAGAGAGGAGGAAGCTCACAGAGAGGGTAGAATGTCGATAGAAACACTTTTCCTAGAGCTAGAGGAAGAGGTAGAGGAGGTGAAGTGAAATGTTTTGTATGTGGAAAGAACGGACAAAAATCTTATGAGTGTCCAGATAGAAAGAAAGAAGGTGGTGAAACTCACATTGCCGAAGCACAAGGACGGAATGTTGAGGTAGAAGATGCTGAGGGTGGAAGATCCTTGATGATGAGGAAAGTTATCTTGAAGACAGGGAAAGAGGCAGAGAACCCAACCCAAAGGAACAATCTATTTTGAACTGCTTGCAAGACCAAAGACAGGGTATGCAAGGTAATCATGGACAGTGGTAGCAGAGACAATCTCGTTTCTACAGAGATGGTAGAAAAGCTAGAGCTGGAGACTATTGAACATCCAAGCCCATATAGAGTTTCGTGGCTACAAAAAGGACATCAGGTAAATGTCACCAAACAATGTTTAGTTGAATTTAAAATAGGAGGATATAAGGATGAAATACTATGTGATGCCATTCCCATGGATGTTTGTCATCTATTGTTGGGTAGACCGTGGCAATAGGACAGGAATGTAGTTCATGATGGGAGAAATAACACATACACCCTGGAGAAGAATGGAAGTACTCACATGTTGTTGTCGATTAAAGATAAAGAAGTGAAACCAGAGGTAAGAAACATTGTACTTCTCATGAGTGGGAAGGAAATTCTTAATGAGATTAAGAAGAAGGAAGACACACAATTCATTGTGTTCAAGAAGCCTAGCATTATTTTGACCAGTACAAGAGTGGATGATTTACCAGAGGAAATCCAAAAGTTGTTGGAAGAGTTCACTGATATAGTAGTGGACGAACTACCTCGTTCATTGCCACCGATCAGAAGTATAAGTCATCACATTGATCTTATACCTGGAGCTAATTTACCAAACAAAGAAGCATATAGGTTGATTCCACAAGAGAATGAAGAAGTTAAAAGGAAAGTCCAGGATTTAATGGACAAAGGGTTGATTAGAGAAAACTTGAGTCCATTCATTGTTCCAACAGTGCTCAGCCCAAAGAAAGATGGAGGCTGGAGGATGTATACAGACTCAAGAGTGATCAATAAGATTACCATCAGATATAGATTTCCATTGCCAAGGATGGATGATTTGATGGATTGCTTGAGTGGAGATATTTTTTTTTCAAAGATTGATTTGAAAATTGGATATCATCAGATCCAAATGAGAGAAGGTGATGAGTGGAGGACAACATTCAAGACGAATGAAGGGCTATATTAATGGCTTGTTATGCCATTTGGCTTAACAAATGCGCCTAGTACTTTCATGAGATTGATGAATAAATCCCTGAAGGATTTCATAGGGAAATTCGTCATTGTATATCTTGATGATATACTAATTTTCAACAAGATAGAAGCAGAGAATTTGAAGCATTTAGCTATAGTGATGAGAAGATTGCAGCAAGAGAAACTACTGATTAATGTGAATAAGTCAACATTTATGAGGACAAAACTCATTTATTTGGGTTTCGTTATCTCTGCAAATGAGCTGAAGATGGATACAGATAAGGTAGAAGCAATCAAGAATTGGCCATCGCCGAAAAGTGTATTAAAAGTTCGAAGATTCCATGGTTTAGCTAGTTTGTACAGGAAATTCATCAAAAATTTCAGTGGAATTAGCGCACTGATGATGGAAACGGTGAAGAAAAGACACAAATATTTTCACTCGACAGAGGAAGAAAAGAATATTTTCAACCTCTTAAAGAAAAGGATCATGGAGCAACCAATTTTGGTTTTTCCAGATTTCAGCAAGACATTTCAGGTCAAGTGTGATGTGAGTGGATATGCAATTGGAGCAGTTTTGAGCCAAGATGACAGGTTGGTCACACACTTCAGTGAGAAACTGAATGAACCGAAGGTTAAGTACTCCACATATGACAAGGAATTTTATGCGTTCATACAATCAATAAATAAGTGGAGGCATTATTTGGTTCCTAAAGAGTTTGTTTTGTACAGTGACAATCACACTTTGCAATTCATGACTCAATAGGAGAAGTTGAACCAAAAGCATGCTAAATGGGTTGAATTAATGCATAATTTTACTTTTGTAATTAAACATATTTCTGGTACTGCTAACAAAGTTGTTGATTCTTTGAGTAGGAAATGTTTTCTTATGCAGGAATTCAGAATCAAAACTTTGGGTTTTGATAACCTTAAATAAATGTACAGAGATGACCTAGATTTTAGGGAAGCGTATGAAGCGTCTGAGAATCCAATTCTCAGGGACATAAGCTAGTGGATTGATTATATGATCCAACATGGATTATTATTCAGGGGCAATCAGTTATGTATTCCAAAATGCTCCATGAGGGAGAATCTGCTGAGAGAAAAACATAGTGGAGGATTGGTCGGACATTTCAGTCATGACAAAACATTCTCAAAGTTGAATGGCGCATATTTTTGGCCAGGGATGAGGACAGATGTTAAGAAATTTTTGGAAAGATGTAGAATTTGGTAGCACACAAAGGGAAAAAGGAAAAACACAGGGTTATACCAGCCATTATCCGTACTTGAGAGGCTGTGGGATGCCGTAAGCATGGATTTTATATTGGGACTGCCAAGGACACAAAGAGGATTTGATGCAATCTTTGTGGTGGTAGACAGATTTTCAAAAATGGCACATTTTATACCATGTCAGAAAACCAGCGACGCAACACATATTGTGAACCTAGTTTTCAAGGAAGTTGTCAGACTTCATGATTTACCAAGAAGTATAGTTTTAGATCGAGACACCATGTTCATCGGACATTTCTGGAGGACTTTATGGAAGAAGTTCGGGACAAATTTTTCATTTAGCTCAGTGTATCATCCTCAAATGGATGGACAGACTGAAGTTGTGAACAGAAGCTTGGGCGATTTGCTGAGGAGCCTAGTGACTGAACACCACAGTTAGTGGGATCACATTCTGCCACAGGCAGAATTTTCTTACAATGATTCAATCAACAGAAGCACAGGGCAGAGTCCATTCCAAATTGTGTATGGAATGCAGCCAAGGGGAGTTTCTGAATTGAAAAATTTAGAACAGAATGAAACTAGAAGTGCTAGTGCAGAAGATTTTGCAGAATAAATGGAGGAACTTCACAGCCAAGTGAGGGAACATTTGCAAAATTCGAGTCAAGAGTATTAGCGCAAAGCAGATCAACATAGGCGAGAACTTCAATTTGAAGTTGGTTATCTGATTCTTGCACATCTAAGGAAGGAAAGGTTCCCAAAGGGAACATATAACAAACTAAAAATGAAAAAGATTGGACCATGCAGAGTCATGAAGAAATTTGGGGCAAACGCGTATGAGATTGAATTAACCGAGGGGATCGAAATTTCACCGATATTCAACATCTCAGATTTGTACCCTTACAAAGATGAAGAAGCAGGAGCAGATGGTGAACAAACAAAGGTTCAGTGGACTAAACAAATGCCTGTAGTTGAAAAGCCATAGATGGAAAGTATACTTGACAAGAGAATCAACAAGAAGACTAGGAGGAAAGAGTATTTTGAATACTTGGTCAAGTGGAAGGGACATCCAGTTGAAGATGCTAGTTGGGAAGATGAAGTAGAGATTCATAAGCATGGGAATATCATGCAAGAGGAGGACGTGGAAAGCATTTTAGAGACTTGTCATTTTGGGTTTCGACAGTTGGAGGACGAGAAACTTGACGACAGGTATCGCAAAATCACAAACCCCGAAGTCCCGAATTTAGAAAAGGGCACGACGTTATTTTGGCCCACGGGATTTGAGTTGGTGCCTGGTGTTTGTCCATGTAGGCTAAATTCATAAGGACCTATGGACAAAAATTGTTGACGGTTCCGATAGAGATCTGAAAGAGTCACTTCGGCTCAGAGAGGAATATTTGAACTATCCTGTGAGCAGATCTCGACCTGCGAGTTGGGGGTCTGCTTCGATGAACTCCAAAGTGGTCCTCTTATGGTGAAAGCCCTCACAGGAATATGCTTTGTGGGTGAGTTATCCTAGAAGTATGGTTAGATAACCCATGATTAATTATGGAATAATGAGATGAAGATCAGTGAATTTGTCAGTGAAACTATCCTAGATGGATAGTGCTTGTCATTCCATTTCCGGTGGTATGTGGAATGTCACATAACTCCTCATAGTTTTAGATTTATGTCCTTACGAAGTTGGAGGACCCTCATATGTTGGCTAGAAGCCCCAAAAATTCAAAGAAGTGAAAGTTATTGCAAATAACAAATTATTTGAATAATAAAATGAAGTGATAAAATCAAAGAGGATTATTTAAATAATAAAGTAAATGGAGAACTTTCTAATTATGGAAAGTGGTTATAAGATGGTTAACCCTAAAATGAGGAAATTGGGTTAAGTGGTTGAGTGGCTATTGGATATATGGACAAGTGGAAAATTGGGAAAAGTTGGACATAGGTAACTATGTGGACAAAGTGTCCAAGAAGATGTTTCTAAGGAAGCTACTTAGAGAGTATAAATAAGAGGCAAGGGTCTCTTTTGAAAAAACTATATTGAGCATATATTGAAGATCAATTCTAAGAGAGAGATTGATTGTAGGATCTCATGGATGCATCAAATTTTCCATAAGTCTGACATCATGACGAAGAAATTTTTGGAAGTTCAGAAACCCTATTTTCTGAAGGAGTACATGAGCAAAAGTGTCCCAGAGCGCATACAGACATGAGCAACGATGAGACATAGCGCATACACACGTTGGCTGAAGAAAGGAAGAGCGCGTACAGTTGGATGGAAGTCATGAAGACTTGAGTGTGAGTTGGTTCCAAGCTCTCGAAGGTTGAATCAAGTTCCAAATCCACATTCTATGGGCTCAAATCTGCCATAGAAACTTTGTTATAGTTACATAGTTTTCTTGATGGATAATCTTGCTTATTGTAGGGTGAATTCTTAAGGGATTATTGGTATGGATATTGTGATATGGTTATGTTGGTTGATTTATAGAGTGAGAAACACTCTTATGGTTCAATAATGATAATATTTCCACAATGTATTGGTTTCTTATACATGATTAAGTAGCAGTCATATTGTATGGTTGGGGAGCATGAATAAGTTGTTGGAGATCATAGATATGTTGTGATTGGTTATGGTTCAGATTGGACAATGAAATAAAGAAGTGGATGTGACTCAAGGTTGCAGAGGATCTGATTTTATCAAGGAGAGAAAACCCTAACTGATTACGAAGGTTTATGCAGGTTGTAGTACACACAGACTGCGTACATATGTGAGTTGTACTACTAGTAGGGTGTGTGCATATGCCTGTTTCACTATTGAAAGGTCACGTACCTATTGATAGATTGGTATCTATTGAGGATTGATTCCTCTTCTTAGTTGGTGCTGAGTTGTGTAAGCTGAGCCTTGCATTATAGAGTTGGTGGTCTTGTGGATTTGTAACTCTATTCATTTGTTGTTGATTGTTGATTAAGGTTGGTTGTCATTGATGTCAACCCTTGAAGAAAGACCCATAGAACAAAGGTTTGGGTAATGGACCTAATAGTGTTTGATGTAAATATGACTCATT